>VWYH01003511.1:9770-74676 GCA_013399365.1 Pampusana beccarii | reverse complement strand
CCTCAAATAGTAACTTTAAATGAGTTAAGAAACAAATAATTACATCGTTGTTAAAAAACGTAAAGGAAAAAAAAAAAAAGAAAAATCCCAAACTTCAAGAGCTCCACATGCTTTCCTCTTGTATTAGACAATGTTATAGATTATATAGCCATATTTTCCAGGGAAAATAACATATTGCATTGATAGCTTTAGTGTTTTTTAAAAGTATGCATTAGACAATGCCAAGGGTACCAAATAAAAACAAATGCACATCTAAGTCACAGATTAAAACTGCTAATTATAGTTTATATTAGATAGCTCTTTTGTCTTGAGTTGCCTTTCCCAAGTACTCCAATAAATACAAAATACAAATAATTACACCTGAATTGTTGCGAATTGCATGACAGAACCAAATTAACAAATATCAGATGTTTTTTATATATATATATATTTCATGAAAAATTAGCTCAGAATCAGCCCTTTAAGGAAACAAAAAATATTTAACACAAGCTAAGAAAAAGCAAATAAAGAAAACAAAAAATATTAAACAACAAAAAAAAAAAAATTGCTACATGCCGTAGATACTGTATGAATAGTCTGCAGAAACAAACATCTGCTAAATGTGACAGCCAACTAAGAAGTCCTATATATGCAAAAGAAAGTGAGCAGAAGACTTTTCCATATTCTCATTCTTTCTATATCAAGCTGTACAATTGTAGAACTTGTTTTATGAATTTATATTAATTTTTATATATATGCATATATATAATTTATAGTCCAAATGAGAAAGTGGTAGGTGATATTCAAACTGAATATCCAGAAGAGAAACAAGAGCGAAGATTTTATGTAAAAAGCAGTCTGTTTTAGACACCATACCCTTTTGGCATAAGCACTATGAAATACATTGCAAACCAAATAAAACCACATAGCAAATCTACTTTTACTTTGGTATTAAATAAACACTCCCCAACAAATAAAGAGTCACAAGACTAGAAATCCAGGTACCTCACAACATATTGAAATTGCCTGAGAGGTGCAGTTCAGATTTACTTAACCATAATTATGTCCAACTGAGCTGGACCATTGAGGGTCAAAGCAAGACTTTGGAAATGGCTCCACTGACCAGATCAACCCAACAGACAAGTCTATGATTCCATCACCATTGGTATTGTACAGAAATATGCTATACCATGCAGGTTAGTGACATGGAAACAATGCTTCCTTTATTAATTTTAATGTGTTCCGGTTATAAAGAAATACAAAACACACACTAGCAATTTGTCTGAGGTGAAGCGCATCAAAACACACCAATTGATTAACTGGAGAAAAATGACAACACATTTACACAAAAGTTACTGTCAATCAATTAAGAGAACAGCTACCAACTGCTCCAAGCTGAGACAGGAGTGAAGAAAGCAGGCAGCAGAGTGGAAAGCTTTCATGAACAAATGCCACAGATCTCCACAATTTAAGATCAGATAGGGAAGATGTCAGAATTCACCAAAAAAAAATGTGAGTGTCTATACATTTGAAGAGCAACTCTGAAACGCAAATATCCTCAAACTACCTTAAAATAGGTACAGATACAGATATAAATCTTTCAGCATGAGCATTACACAGTAGCTCAAGGAAGCTTACTTTACTAACACAAAAGCACAAGCACTTTAGCCATACAACTATAAGTTGTAGTAAAATGATGTGAAAACAGTTTATATCTCATATAGGTATGTCTAAAAAAAAAAGAGAACTGTACTTGTATGTTCTACAATGTAGGTATGTCCAGAAGAGCACATTCTGAATACTTCTAGTATGCTATGACTCACAGTTTCAACATTACTTTTCCCTGCTCCAGTGATCTTTGGCCTTTCAAAGCATTTAGGCATTACACAGAACAGTTAAGTTGCTTAAACTGAATTGTAAAAACACAATATTTAGAGTTCAGCAAGACTGTGGCCCTTAAACTGTGTAAAAACAAAAGCTTAAGTTAATCCTCATAATGAGAGTGCTATTCTAATATTTTCAGAATGCTCTTCAGAGTAGAACAAGATACTTTCTTCAAGTTCAAAGAAGTTTTCCAAAATGATAAATCTATTATTCTAAGAATATTTTTTTTTTTAGATTATCAGTGGGTTCAGGGCAAAATTGCTCACAGAAACACTGTATCTATTTTACACTCTGTCCCTCTAAACCTTTAGAAGAAAACAAACATCACACTGCTTCAGAGATAACGCCAAACATCATCCCCTGAAACTCCTCGAGAAAGAAGTTAATTTGCCAACTTAGAGCCTTATCGTAACAACTGAAACTATTTCAACACCCTTGAATATATTAGTTACCCAAAATAAAATGGTAAGCGTAATATTAAAGGCAAAAACGCGAACATTTCTTTTACCAAAATTAACAAAGCAAGATTACAATTATCCACAGAAATACAATCAGACTTACATAAGTGTGTTTTGTATATTTTCTCATTCTGTAACATTCCACTCACTTTCCAAATATAATGTATTTTGTTAACTGCATTCACAATTTAGTCACGTGTCTCACAGGTGGATTACCTTAGCATTCTAAATTTACAGTGTTTATAGTACAGAAGAGGCTGTACCACAGGAAATCTCTGATCCACCTTCAGTATTAAAAAAAATCATGATGCAATAGGTATTTCAAATAAAAACTGAACCACTGCTCTAATGTGAAGTGTAAACAGTGGCTAAAATGATGTTGTATCATATACCTTCCCCCCTCCTTTATTTATTTATTTATTTATTTATTTATTTTAAAGACATTTCTTCATCCATTTGAAAGGAAGTCTTTCTTTGGGAAAACAGAAATATGGTCTAATTTTGAGAACTGCTCTTCCCTATCACCTGAATATCCCAGGTGCAAACTAATACACAGTACTCAGCAAAATTTTACTTGCCAACATCTTTGAAGCTGCTAAAAAACCCCCAACACTGTAGAAATGGGAAGATGATTTCCCAAGTAAAGACACTGTGTTAAACTAGTCACGAGTAGTACAAGCTACTGCTGAAGATGTTTTACACTGGTAAGTATCAACAGCAAGGGCATTGTATTGTTTAACCTAAACTAATTTAAGAACAGGTTATGCCCAGACAAGCCCTTTCAAGGTAAACACACAGTTCCCATCTTCACAAAAATTCACTCTTCATTGCTATATACATGTCTATGCCTTTTATAACAAACAAAAGTGGTATTACTGGATTTATTACAAGCGGTAATACAAACTCTACCACCCTTTTCATTCTTCTGATATTTATATATTGCATATCACCCTTAAAATGGACCAAAACAGGATTAAATGCAGTTTAGTTTGGAAATTGTTTGCCTAAGTTTTCATTACGTAAAATCCAAAATAGAAAGACATCCATCTCCAACAGGCTGCTCTCCCTGTCCACTACAAACAGTCCAGACATGCAAATTCAGGAACCTCAACAGAGAAAAGGTGAGTCAACCCCTAAGCCTACATGCTGTCAACCACCAGTTACTTCAAGTTCATATTCCTCCCTTTGAAGAAGGGGAAAGAAAAAAATTAATTCAAATTTCTACTTCTCTTCAGGTTTCCTATCTTTTCAGTTTGGGCTGACACACAACACTTGATGGAAGAATTTTTCAACAATATCTTTACCTGGAACATAAGTTTTATTTAAGAATAAACTTGGGAGATGTGTGGTGTTAGGAGCTTTTGATTTTGTGGGAGATAAGTTTTGTATGCTTTTTATTTCTGAAATATTAGCATTAGTTGGATTACAGATTATTTGTGAATTTGCACTGCAACAGGCATTTTTGGGCATCTCTGGCCTATTTACAGAAGTTAACAAATTACTTATCTTCAAGAAGCATATCTGAGTGTCAAAGCCCATTCCATAGCCTACAATCAAGTTCATAGCATCAGAGGAAAAAATACCGAATTTCTTTCTACAATCAGATACCTAAATAAGAACAAGGCAAAATAAACAGATAACAGTCAAACACTAGCCATTTACCTCAACACTGATTTTAAACACTGAGTAAAGAAAAGCAGAAATGTGAACTTTCAGTTTTCACATGTTCAGACTCCTTCCGTAAACTCTCACTTTTTTGACCTTTCTGAATGAGAACAGATAATATTTGTTTCAATCCCTTTTTTGCAACCTAATGAGAACAACAACCTTATGGGAAAGAACCTGTTGCTGCCTACTCCACAATAAACATTATGCTACTGAAATTCACCTCAGCAGTGGATAACAGGAAAAGCAAGAAAAGAAAGCTGAGTCACACCTGGTCATTTTCTCTCTAGATCATCAGCTATAACAATACCAGGGATTTATTCTGAGACAAGTATGATCTTGTGGGAAGGAAAAATGAGGCAAGAAAGACATTCCACAGACACAGTGAAAACAAAATGCAAGTCATTTAGCTTTATGACTAAAGTCTCGAAGTTGTACAAATGTAATGGTGAATTCAGGTCAACATTACAGTCACAACATTCAGACCATGTTTTCTTTCAAAACTTGTGGTATTCAAAGACACTGCCAAGTAAAATCATGGACTATTATTTATCATTTCAGTATCAAGAAAAGGTGACAAAACAGGAAAAAATGCTCACACACCCCTTAAAATATAATACTTTAAATAGGTGAGGACCTCAGTAATGTAACCAAAGTAACACTTGGTAAGAAACAGAACTAATTTGAGCCTCTTTTTTTTTTTTTTAAAAAAAAAAGCCAACAGTGTTCCTTAACTAGTAAAGAACTTAGTTATTCCAGTTCATAATTTTTTACTTAGACGATACGCAGGGAAAATAGTACTGTAATGTCCCATACAGAAGCAGTTTCCTTCTTAAAGCATTAGACTACAGTCCTGTAGTTTCTGTCCTGCTGATATAATGCCATTTGAAATATATTTGGCTAGCATATTTTGTGTGTCTACACAGTGAAATTAAGTATTCAAAAATGTGTTGTGCCTCACTTTTCCCATGTACTTTTTAAAATTTTCCCATGCTCATAAAAATTAAAATACTGGTTAGCCCAATTTTTTATTCTGCATTTATTTAGTGTAAAGCACTTCCTGGGAACAGTTGTCTTAAAGAATCTTTTCACATGAAAATACTATTAAAATATTTCAATCAATTGAACAGATTTACAAAACCCTATTTACATTTATAAAGCCTGCTATGGAATTCATTTCACTTGGAAAAATGGGCAAGAAACACATCTCACAGGAGACAGGGCAAGAAGAAGTTTGTCATCTTTCTCCTCCTAGCATTCTTTTCCTTCCCCCTTCCCTATTACCATACATTTCATTTGGGAGCATAAATTTTATTTTCCCAACTTCACCTACCCAAAAGTAAAGAAATACCTCTGGTTTCCTCATATTTATTCTAGTTTATCTGAATTACTTATTAATTATGGCATAATTAAAAATATAATATCTTCACTTCAGGACATATGTCAGGTGTCCAACTGCAGCCACTCTGCCTACTGCTCTTCTTAAATGCTCATCAAAAATAACGATAATTCAGAAACTGTGCCACAAGTGTTCATAGTCCCTGTCTTCCACCAACAAGACCTACAAAAACTTTGAAATGGGTTTAGATAAGCATGGGTGGGCCATGAACTTTCAGCAGCTGAATTCCAACAAACATGGTGGTCACGGCATATATATTTTCGCCTCTGTGCAGCACAGAATTTCCTCAGTTTTAGCACAGCCACATATGAAAATTCAACTAAGATTCACAGAATATTTCAGCCTGGTCTGAGCAGCAGTTTCTGAGCATGCTGAGAAAACACTCATATTTCAACCTTCTTTAAAAGGAAAATTATCTTAAAAAGAGAAGTGGACAACCAGGCACCTTCAATAGTTCCAGAGCAAGAGTCCTCACCTTTCATATAAGAGGATTAGTTAAAAAAAAGCCATTCACCTCAAAGGTTAAAAGCCACATCTTCAACCTCTCAGGAAGTACCCTCACAGAAAAATTCTTCCTGTTTAACCTCTCTTAGTGCCAGAAACCAGCACGTACCCCACTCCTGTGCCCTCCCTAAACCCATAACTTCACTTTATTGACTAAATATTAGGGTACTTCCCCCAAAAGCATACCTAGCATACTAGAGACTCTAGCCTCTGTTCCCAATGTCTTTTACCGAAAGGCCCACAAACACCAAAACAAACGTTGAGTCCTGGAGTGTCTGGGGGAGAGAAATGTCCTCCCAATCTTTATGCTAAACTGTTCTCCCCTTATGCTCTTTCTCCGCTCACAGTGAGCTTTTTGCTAAACGACGCAGTGCCCAACAGAAATCACAGAACGTGTCCAATCCAGCTTGCATTACGCTGGTTGGGTTAAGAGAGAGATTTTAATCCTCTTGGGATATGAAGAATATTTAAAACAGCAGCTATTATACTCAAAGCAGGTACTGCTCCCATTTTTTAATTTTTTTTTTACATAAACTTTATTCCATCCTCCAAGAGAAGGTGCCTAAGTCAGGGATGAGTAGTCTCACAAGACATTAATGTCATTTTGTTACCTTAAACATTACTCATAAACAGCTGTAAGAGCATGGAGCTTGCCTTCCTATTTTGCCAATTTCTCAAGCTGGTAGTTTCCAAGGCCACACTGTTTCTAACCCTGGATATGTCTATAAGCAACAATGGTTCTAGCAGAGAAGATGTCAGAACTTCTGGTCCTATAATTTCTGGCTATCCCCCTCCCCCTCCACAAACAACTCCAAATATCTCAGAGCACATAGCTTTTGAGAATTTCAGCAGAAAGAAAATGGCTATTATCACATCAAACTGCAGACGACTCTAAATTGCTGTCAGTACATTAATCTCATCTGTGCATGGAGATCAGAATGGAGGATGGGGTAATACAAACTTAAACCACCGCAAAAAAAAAAAAAAAAACAACACGCTCTTTAAGTACATGTGAAATAAACCTAAACTGTACTTAGCTAACTTAATTTTAAAAGGTTTAAGCCAAACAAAAAAAACGAGCTTTTCAAGCTGAAGTACACATCTACATAGTATTCTGCACTTATTTAACTTGTAGCCCATTTAATTCAGGAATGCAACGCAGCACGTTAATAGGTGTGTACAGAGCAGCCCGACCTCATACAGAGTTACTGGCTCAGATCTCAGCTGCACTACAGACACATTAGCATGGCACTGCATCTTTTATAAATTCTGCCACTCGGGAGCAGGTATGTGTTCAGTTTCAGTATCACTTTGAGGCTGCTGTATTGCTTCCTGGTCAGGAGACAGATCCCTTCCCTCCTCACAGCCTTCTACTGAGGTGCATAGACATGTCATAAATCCATTTTAAAACCAACTTACAATAAGCCAGCTCAGCTTCTTTGATAAGGTAAGGCCTTCTGTATTTATCTGTGCACATTTTTATATCCTTCAACTTTTACATTTTGTCTTCCTTCTTTCTACAAAGCAACCAATGCCACAGTTCATAAGAGATGCAAAGAATGGTCATCTTCTCACAGAGCTATCTGAGAAAAGAATAAAAAAATCTAGCTGGGGAAGACAGAAAAGGAAAGGCAACTGTTCTTTAAGTATTCTGTCTGTGTCCTGATAGGCAGCTCTCTGCTCCTTTAACATTTTATTCCCTTCTCTGTGTCTTCACATCAAGAAGTCTCAGTATTTTTAAGTCTCTCTTTATACCTTGTGGAATCACAACTTTCCTCTTCCTTAACTTCTAAGGATCGCCTTAAAGAACACTCCAAAAAGCTACACTGTTTAAAATTACACCAAGATTATTTCCACATTTCTTCATTGCCCTAAGGAAGATTTCCATGACTATTATCCCTTCTTCAAAAATTACTATTTTTCTGCAATCTATGCTTCACTTGAAGTCATAATCCTCTGTGATGACAATCGTATCCACAGCAACTAGTCATGATGTAACAAACAAGACCACTTCCGGTAGGAAAAAAAAAAAAAAGCATCACAAACCTTTCAAGCAGTCTCTTAAAAACCTTAATTAATTTCTCAATAAAATGCCTGTTCGCATACCAAATTGGAAAAATCATCTCAAAAAACAACACACTTAAAGATAACGTGATCTTCACTGATCACAACATTCTCAGGCCTTTTCAACTCCATTTCTAAAGACCTATTAAAACCATCAAATTCACTGAGAAAGGGTCTAAATTGCATCTTTTTGGCTGAAGAGAGCTTAAGGGAAATCAAGATTTACAGCACTTACTGGAATAAATCTATCTAAAATCATTTCACAGTCCTATAAAGAAAAAAATAATACAACTTCCATATAGTTGAACATACAGTCCTTTAAACCAGGTCCAAAAACACATGTAACTATACACAGGATCAAACACAATGCACAGACACAGTGGATATGAACACAATGAACATCATCACCGATGCCTGAAATGACAATTTATTAAACACATGCATTTACTATGCAATGTTGCTGATTATGAGCTGTTAAGTGTAGTAGATGTGAGATGTAACCTTGCCTTCTACCAAAATTCTACACATGCAAAGCATCTTTGAATGAATATTCAGGGCAACGGTGTGGTGGGGCTCTGAAATACACTTAGCTGTATTCAGTTAATCTGTCTCATCTCTTCACCGTCCTGGCAACTACATGTATATGATTAATTTTATGTCATGATGCAGGTAAAGTAAGTTAAACCAGATAAATGAGGTTTTACATCAAAAAGTCTTCAGGCTTCAGCAGTGACTGCCCTCACTCACCCCACAGACAGGCCAAACCCGGTGACAGGCTCGTTCAGCTGCACACCAAAAACCACGATGACCTCGCAGCCAGAGACGGTGCCCCTGGCAGCGCGGGGCCCGGTCGGTGCTCCCGCCCCCCGCCACGCCGGGGACAGACAACGCCGACAGCCTCCCGTGGGCTCCCAGCACGGCTCCCCAACTACGCCGAGGCTGCAGCGCAGCAACCGTGGGCAGCCCTGCGCCGCCGAGCAGCCGTAACACCGGCCGGCGGTCCCCTCCCCAGCGCCGCCGTTGTGTGTGTGTGGAGCGGGGCGTTGGGGCGGCTCGCCCCCAACGGCACCTGCAGGCCGTTAAACGGCCGACGGTCCGGTCCAACCCCGCTGTGCCTCGGAACGGGCCCACAACGCCCAGCGGCCGCGGCTCCGGAGGAAAGAAAGGAGCGGAGGAGGAGGGTTCCCAAAAAGAGAGGGCGCCCGGGAAGGTGAAGGTGCAGCCGGCCGGTGGGGTATCTCCCAGGACCGCGCCCGGCGGGAGGACGGCGGGGAGCGCCCAACGCTGCCCGCCCTCCTCCCGCCGGGCACGGCCGCAGTCAGGCACCTGGGCAGCTCCTTTGTTCCTGCCCGGTCCCGCCGCCTCAGCGCCTCCCGCACTCACCCACAGTGGCCAGGGTCTCCAGGTCCTCCAGCTTGTATGCGGCGGGCTCGGGCGCGGCAGGCGAGCCGGGGCCGGCGGGGCTGGGGACCGGCGCGGCGGGCTGAGGCGCGGCCAGCCCCGCCGCCGCCACCGCCTCACCGCCGCTCTTCGACCCCATTTTGGCCTTGGCGGCGCTGAAGGCGTCCATGGGGCCGAGCGGGCGCCCCGCGGCCGCTCAGCACATGGAGAGAGGGGAGCCGGGCCGGCGAGGGGAACGGGAAGCAGAGGGAGCGGCGGAGACGCAAAGTTTCAGTCTTCAGCAGGCGGGGTGGCTGCGCCCCGCGGCTGGAGTCCGTTCCCGCCTTTGAGGGGGCGCGGAGCCCTTCAGCATCGCGGACAGCCGCCGCGCCGCCCGCCTTCCGCAGCAGGGACCGCCGCGCAGACAATGGCGAGGGTGAGCCGAGCCGCTCTGTGCCGTGCCGTGCTGTGCTGTGCCGAGCCGCGCCGCGCCACACGCGGGGCGGAGGGGCGGGGTTTGGTTCCTGCCGCTGCGGCACGGTCCCGCGGACGGCTGGAGGGGCGGGGAGGGGAGGGGGTGAGGCGCGGCCTCGCCGCACGGCGGGAGCGCGAAGCTCGCCCCCTGCCGTGGTCACGGCCCGGCGGTGTCTGGTAGCGCGGGTGTCCTCTGCTCGTCCTTCTCCACGGCCACGTCCCGCCGGAGGGGCAGCGCGGCTATGATGCTGGGTGAGAATTGTATGTGTGGGGGGGCGACACTCCCGGCTGCCCCCGCGCTCCCTCCGTGCTGCAGCTGCCGGGGGACAGAGGAAGGTCCCTCCTGCTCCCCGCGGAAAGTTAAAAATGATTGATGGGGCCTGTGTGCAGCGGCTTCCCGGCCCACCTGGTTTCGCACTGACAGCTCTGGGAACACTCAGTAATTCCCCCCGCATGGGAGCGTGTGCTGGAGCAACTCGGCTGTTCTGGGGTTAGCGAGTGTCCCTCACCCGCACATGTCAAAGGGTTTTTCACGCGTCATGTTACTCTTTGTTTTCAAGCAGGTGTAGGTATTGCAACGGCCACAGGCCCTCCGCGTTCCCCGCTCAAGCCTGCAGGGTATGAACGTGGCTGGGGATGGCTGGTGGGTACGCTGAGCTGCGTGGAGATGAACTGAGAAGGCAGCGAATGTAGCAGCTCTTAAGTACCGAACACAGCTCCTTCCACTGCGATCAAGAGACTGTTGACGATTATGCTGAAAGACAGGGAAAGTTTGTGTGTGAGCCAAGTCACCGAGAAGCATTTGTGTCAAAATTGGGAAGGAAATCCTAATTTTTTCCATGCCTTGTTCAGGCCTGGTTTTCCACAGTTCACAGCTGTGCTCCAATGAGCAGGGTATTTGTAACGCTGATGTGTAAATCATGTCACACAGGTAGCATTTTGCATCTCCTTTTTATTAAATGTGAAAACGTGGAAGTGTAAGGCCTACTAGGTTCTGTGTTAAGTAGTTTCAATAATAATGAGAAATAATTATATATGTGTATGCTAAAACTAAGTGTAAATATATAAATTAAGAATTACAAATTTGTGTACATTTTTCCCGAATTTTAGGAGATCCTTACAGTGTTCCTTACAGTCACAGTGCTCAGAGAATATGACATGTATTTTTATCTTTTAGCTTGTTGACATGAAGTGTTATGACTAATTTGGAAAAACGCTAGGTCATCTCTGCTTCCTGTCAGCATGTGAAAAGAATCACCAGTCAAGGAGGATGACGTCACTTTTGCTATAAAATTTCAAATTTCATTTGTGTACCCTTCAGAATGCAAGTTTTGTACTGCTGTTTTGCTTGACTGTTTTGCTTAATTCCCTTTTATATTATGTTTTGTACCTTGTATACAAAAAGTGTTGTCATTTGTACCTTTAATGGAATATTTTAAAGATTCCTTAAATTGCAAATTTTAAGTGTTCTGACAGACTTAAAATTTAGTTCCTGTTTGGTTAAAAGATGAGCAAGCCAACAAACCTCTCATAACAATAACAGTTTGATTTTTTTTTAAGATAACAGTTTGAAAAATAAACATTCATACATTGAAGAAATATCAGTTTATATAAAAATGTAACTTTGGGTTTTAGCCAAATAATTGAAAATTGAGATGAAAGATACAAGCTAATTGTGATCATCACTGTCAAGAGAGAGTACCTTAACTTCAGTCTATCCAAGATCAAGAAGTAATCTTCCTAAAACCTTTTTTTTTTCCCCATAAAAACTAAGAAATCATTCACTACTCAGATAATAAAAAGGACATCAAATACTTTACAGAAGGTATTGTTTACTTTCAACTGATATTTCTATTTATGCTACAAACTTTACCTAGGGATTAAATTACTTGCATTCAGGAACTTAAAACTTTCTTTAAACAGCCATCTACTGCCATGCTTCAGCAGTTGGTGGCCTGTATGACTGCACACCTTGTTTCAGCAAGGTTTATAAGCACAAGATTAGCTCCATGCAATGCAGTGTGTCTTCTCTTATGATTAAAGTTACCTTCCTGCCTTGCTAGACTGGCATGCAAAGCATTCACCAGTTGTAGCTGTAGCAATGTAATTGCAGTGTTTATATTTAGCACATCAACATATTATTAGTGTGCTTTACCACCTCTGTATAACCTACTTAGAATTTATCTTGCAGATACTGATGATTATTCACAATATTTTGGGGGAAGAAAATGCTGTTCCTTCTGAATATGAGACTGAGAATCAGAACTTATAACTTCATATATTGCATGTGGAAGTAGAGCTGGCCACTAGTTTGCGATAGTGGATATGAAACTTAGTTTCTTGCTCAGTTTGGCCACACTTTGTAGGAAAGTCTGCAGCCCCATTCTCTTTTTGTCTTTGATTTTTGCCACTATTTTAATGTCTGAACATTTGATCACTGGTACTTTTTGGATAATTGTAGCCTTTCCCATGCCCTCGATAATTCAGAGTTCTCATCTTTTTCGCTTTCCCCACATGTGCAGTAGATGTCTGCAGCCAGGTTCCTTTCGCTTAAAGCAGGGTTTAATGCCTTACGTTTCCATTCCTTTACCTTGCAAGTGCTTACACCAAAGGTTAGCTCTATTTTCATTTTCCATTACAGGTACCTGATGTTACAGGTGATTCTTTCGAAAGACAGTGAATGCCTTACTAAGAGTTTGTTGTTTTGTTTGGTTTTGTTGTTTGTTTTTGTTTTTAAGTATAGACAACAGTAGTTTAAATAGTTTTCTCAATACTCATGATTTTAGGTGAGAGCTTTTTTCTTCAATTTCAACTGCAAAAACTGTTCATGTACTTATATTCCTTTATAAGTTCAGAATTTTGAGGGGCCAAAAGGGTCCCAGGTATCCATTTGGTTACTCAATGCTGCCTTTCTTGTCAGTTTGTCACACCTACAGCCACACCAGTAGTTCAGTGATTCTTTAGGTGCTAAATTACTAACCTACCTCCCATTCCTTCCTTTTGTTTGTTTGTACATTTTTTATTTCTCTTCATGAAATCTTTGGTTAAAAATTTTAGACTAATGGAAAGGATTACAGACTTTATACCTGACTACCTATGAATTGATATAAAAGATAATTTCTCTGTCATTTCAAGGGGAAATTGTGATACACATATCATGCAAATGGAAAATAATTTAAGCACCTAACTCTTGGTCTTTCGGTTCTCTGAGAAAGGAATCAGTCATTTAAATGTCTCCATGACTGCAGACAAAAGTGTCTGTCCTGTGGGCTGAGCAGTTTTGTGTTTGTCTACCTGAAAGTGTGTTTTTTTCTTCCCTGCATGTATATAATTTTCCTTACAAATCTTGTTAAAGCAAATCTACCATTGCTGTCATAGTAAAACTACTACAAGTTTGTTAGAAAACCTGTTCAAACCTGTAGAGAGGAAATGGAGAAGTCCTTCAATGGTGGTTATTACTAACAAACAGCTCTGTATCTTCTTTTGTCACACATTACGCACAGGGCCTAAAAATGTGGGACTGCTCTGAGGAGGAAGAATAACTTGTAAAGATAATTAGTACTGGTATCTGTTTTCCATTTGTTTTGTTTTGCTAAAGCAGCTCAAGATCGGGCAAGTTCTTATGAACTAAATGAGCACCCTTCAGTGCAAGAAATCCCTGCCTGTGACAGAGCAAGGGGGAAATTGTTCCGCTCATCTGAAGTAGTTCCTTCATGGTATGGAAATAAGACCATTTGGATAATGAACAATCACACATCATGTGAATGTATCTACACATTCATAAGGCAACTATCACACTTATATTTTAATATGGTTATGTTAATTTTATTTTTTTTTTAAATAATTTAAATGATTATGAGTATAGTGGCTGAATCCAGCTGAGAATTTAAGCACCAAGAATATAACATAGATGCCTACATCCAAAACCGTGATTCTGTCAAGTCTTGGCGGGTTGATGCCTCACTTCAGAAGTACATTGACTCAGCCGGTTCAAATATGGAAATATTATTACGAGGGTGTCTAGACTTCTGCCCAGTCTGAGCAAGTTTGTGCCTGGCTTCTGCCAAAACTAGATTGAGATCTGGAAACAAGACATTGCTTTGCCTACGTTTGCTGAGGAACTAGTTCTGTTAAGCATTCTGAAAGCATATCTCACATATATGCAAAACTGCTTCCCTCACAAAATTAAGTTGTGGCTGCCTTTTTAGAAAAAAAAAATGTTGGAGGAATGCTGTGTTATCTAATAGGAGACACTGAAATACCAGTGTGCTGGACAAGCTATTAAAGGCAGATTATGATATTTTCTTCAGATGGAAGACCAGAGTAGCAATGCACTAGGACATCTTTTTGTTCATTCTTTTCCCCAAAGAGCTGTTTATACATATTCTTACTGGCACATCTCATTTTGAATATTCAGGATAGCATGCTGGTTATAGCAGTCACTCAGAAAATGGAATATCCAGCATTTTTGGTCTTAGTTGTATGAAAGGAGTTCTTATTCCAGCCTCCTTCCTTTAAATTGCCAAAAGCAACTGCAGAACATATTCTTCTGTATTGTGCATTCCTACTTCACTAACACTGCTTTTTTTCTTCTTTTTCCTATGCCCATGGGAAGAGGTGTTTGGTTCACTGCTCTGTGGAATATTGCAAAAGTTACATAAAAAATAATAAATATAGTATAAGTGACATTTATTTATGTAATTTATGTTATGTAACTGTTATATGTTTTTACAAATTTTATCAAGGTTCTGCAAGGCTTACTGTCAAATAATAAATTCCACAAATGATTAAATTGGTATGAGCTTTATCAGTTCTTTTTGCAGCAAGACATGCATTACATGAACTTTATAACATTCAGGGTAGTCAAACAGAATAATAAAACCCATCTGTTGCTACCAACCTCAGGGAACTAAGCAATCTCATCAAGGAGTCCTTAGTTAGATAAATGTAAAATTTCTGTGCCAAACCATTTCCCCCCCCTATATTTAGAATAGTTAGAGGACTTTTAAAGTGAAATTGCATATAGCATCTTTTCTAAGGCATACACATCCAATGCATGGACAGAATAAATCAGAACAGAAAAAAAAAAAAAAAAAAAAAATTTTTTTTTTTTTTATTTTTTTTTTAATTCTATTTGGTTTCACATTGATATCTTCATATTTTCATATCTAAGACCGAGGACTTGCGTGAGAAAAAAACAAACAGCTCAAATCTTCTTCTAGTCACAGGCATCAAAGTGAGAAACATCAGGCTTAAGAGTCCTTCTTCATTTATTTAGTGTCAAGTTTACCCTGTGTCACGATTTATATGGGTTTGAGGCTCGAAGAGGTGTGGCTCATTTGAAGCTGATCCAAATCCAGGCTGCCACAATTCTGTCGTCCTCCCTCTCTCACATCAGCAGTCCCACCTACGCCTTTTCTTTTGCATCTGACATTTAGGTAGCTCCCTGGCGGAGCCAGTTCAGGAATTAGTTCAGGGATTTGTTTATAAAATGAAGTCATTAGGGTTTTTAGCCAGATTGGTTCCCCAAACCGTTGCCACACACAAGGTTTTAGGGTGTTCAGTGCCCTCATCATGTGGCTGTGGGGAATTCTGAAGCAGGCTGTGCTTCCCTCAAGCTGGTCCAGCTTTATCCTCCACTCTCCTCTGCTTGTGCATTTGCTGTCCCTCCTGCTGCCCCTTCAAATAAAAAAATCAGCATTTTGAATACTCCATGGATGTACATGGGCACAGCTGAGGTTAGTGTTTCTCGTGAATGGTTTTTAAATAGATCCTCTTTCAGTGTTCTGGATGAAGAAATCACAGTGGCATTGAGGCTGGCCATAAAAACAGAGGAAAGCAATGGGTAGCTCATTTAGATTATCAGGATTTCTTTCGTTCTGAGGCTATCTCCCTAGCCCTATCAGGAAATATGTAGTTACATGTAACCCAGGTTAGCCCCAGGCAAGTGGCTGCCATTCTCTCTCTTACTTGTGTAGCACTTAAAATCAGCTAAGCAAAGTCTGACCCTTACTTACTCCAAGTTTAGGCAAATCTCTACAAATCTTTGCAGTTCATCTCTAAAATTAAGATGACACTATGGTCCCCCAAGTTTTAGGATACTATGCAAAGGTGTTTTATAAATATTTATATTCATGGCTAAATGTAAGCAAGTCTTGTTACTTTTTTTTCTTTTTTGAAAGCACAGTGCTTGCATGCATGATAGCTACATCTTTAAAAATGGGATGGAACTGTGAAAAGAAAGGACATTATCAGTTGAGTCCAGCATTATTAATTATGTATTTACTATCCATAACTGATATCTTCTGCTGTGAATTAATAAATTCTTTTCTTAATCTGCTCTCTAGTGTTCCTTAATTCATTAATTTAATATCATGAAAATACTTTAAGTTCTATACATTCATTCTGTAATGGCACACTTAACACTTCAACGCTTCAAGCTGGCCTGATTCATAGTTTTATCTTTTACTGTCAGTTAATATCGTTATAGAAACATGAGCTAAAGTGGATAGAAAAGTCTTCAAAATATTTCTGCTGATACTCTTACAATCTGATCACTATTGAGAGTGAAGAAATAGATTTTAGATTTCTTAGAATTAATTTTTGTACTCGCATGGTTTTTGAACTCTTTTCCTGATTATCAAATATATATTTTGCCTAATAACTATAAAGTTATATAACTGTGATTCCTTCTTCTGTTTACAGTTCAGTTCATGAACTGTTCAGTACATGAGAGTCATTGCGGGCTCATTAAGCAAAGTATTTAAGCACCTACTTAATATCTATTAGTTTTGAGCAAGTGTCTAGATTCTGTTAAAGCCAAATGAATTAGTCACAAGGTGCAATGTTTCAATGACTATGGTTGAGTTAATATGCACACTTAAAGTCAGGCGTGCACTTATGTGCTTATAGGGACAGGAAGGTAAACCAAAAAGCGTAAAACTGTTCAAGCAATGAAACCAAGAATGAATGTATTTGCAAATATAAAATGAAATACATTTTACTTAGGCATCCTGCCATCTAACTATAAACTTCAGGAAAAAAAAAAAGCAAGCATTGTGGCTTTTTGGAAAAGACAAGTTAATATATGATGATTATAGATCTGTGCCTATATGTCTGTGTGTGTATATATATATATATAGATATATATATATATATAGGTTGCATACAAGCATATATCCTATGTTGCTGGTCAAATTCACTCCTGAGGAAGCACAATTTCCCATCAAGGGCTTTACAAGTAGATTCATTTAGTGCTCTTACATTTTTCACATTTACAAGGCATTTTTTTTCCTTGTATATTTCGTGTGGTATAAAATCTGCAAAACAGTCAACATAACAAATACGTTATAGAATCGTATAATACCAGGTTCACAAGGACTGCTAGGATCATCTGGTCCAACCTTTCTGGGCGAAAGCACCGCCTAGAGAAGATGGCCCAGTACCCTGTCCAGCTGAATACTAAAAGTGGCTGATGTTGTGGAATCCACCACTTGCCCGGGGAGATTATTACAATGGCTGATGCTTCTTACTGTGAAAATTTTCCATCTTGTGTTCAATCACAATCTATGGTAGAGTGAATGTTGGGCAACACAGAACATGAATGTCAATGTGTTCAGCAACATATAAGCAGAACAGTAGTTCATTGACCTTGCAAAATACCTAATTACATGACTCCCCTGTTATGCTCAGCAGCTGATCTCTGGCCTGTGAGCTGATTTTGTTTCCAGTCTTTGTGTTTGTTAGAAGGCCATGCATCATTTCTTTGGACAGCTGGAGTGGGTCACTCATTCATAGTTCTGTTAAGGATGAGAACTTTTAGAAATCCAAGATTTGGTGCACAACCATTCTGTTATTGGGTTCCAGACTGATGTAATGTTACAAACTTTATACAGATGAAATTAGGATTATGTAACTAAATGTAAAATCTGACAGCTAGAATTCAAGCTGATAGCATTTCAGGACATAGTTAACAGCATTCAACTGAAGCGCTGTCAATGCAATTTCCTGCAAGTCTGATGAGAATGAGGAAGACAGTGGTTTGAATCAGAGGAAAAATTAATTTAGGAAGAAGAGATGCTTTAAGTCAGCTAAAAATAAATGGAAGTATTCTTTGCTGTCTTTGAGCTTAGTATATCTAGGAATCAGATCATGTCTGTCATGAGGCAGAGAAGTTATTCTCATCATTAAAAAATTTGTCTTATCAAAGCTTATACCCAGTGTTTCAGAAAGTTTCTTAACATCTTTCATTTTGCCATGATTATTTTTCTTCATCCATCCATCTGCTTCTCATAGGCACACGGATATTTCTGTGATGACAAAGGCTTTGTATCAGGTATAACTACATACACTTGGGGTTGGTTGGTTTGTTTGTTTGCTGTGATTAGTTAATACTAACACACTTCAACTATTAAAAGGTGGATGTTTAGATACTGATTCAAACCTAGTGGAAAGTAACATGAATCTTCCACTTACCAGTGTCTAAGATTAGTAGATAGTATGATTTTGTAAAAGATTTTGGGGAGTCTCAGCTTACAGAAGGACCTTTAGTTCTCAAGTTTCCGTCTCTCCATTTAAGTAAATTTCTCAAAATGTATTATGTGCTTATTAATAGCTTATTAATATTTCCTATTAAGTGTATGTACATAAATATAATATGACAACTTTTGTATTAAAAATTATTTTGATTATTGTAACTTGGAATCCAATTTTAAACATTACCATTTGAACATACCAAGTGTTTCTCTTGCCATTAATATAGGCAATTCTTCTAATGATTTGTCTGAAATGCTGTGGATGCCTTTTTGCATGCATGTGCACATTCCTGTTGTGCAGGAAGTTCTCACTGGCTCTGCCTGTAGCGTTTTTCCTGTTTTGGTATATTTGCAGGTAAAGGAAACTAGACATAGAAGAGATGTCTAGAGATTGTGCTGGAACTGCGGATAACCCTTTGTAGCTGCTGCTATCCTTTATAAATGTGATGGGCAATCCTGCTCATGTTCTAAACAAGAGGAGTTTGGCTATTGATTTCCATGGGCTCACCATTTGGGGCATGGAGCTGAGCACTGATGAGCACAGTCCAGAGCAAGGGAGACCTCTCCTTAGTCTTCTGTTGGAGTGAATGGTGAGGTTTGGTTTTCAGCCGCAGTTTGTCACTTTGCAGTCCCCAGCTGCTCCAGGTGGGCTTCGCAAGGCAAACACTTGGGTTCACAGCCTCTGTTGGACATCCTACTTCTCCATTTCTAGTCGTGCTTGAGAAGGGGACACAGCAATTCCCCAGAGCCCTTGTTCCTTTTGGTCTGATACTGCAATGCATAGAATCATAGAATTATTTTGGTTGGAAGAGACCCTCAAGATCATAGAGTCCAACCATTAACCTAATTCTAGCATTAAACCGTGTCCCTAAGGGCCTCATCTATATGTTTGTTAAACCCTTCCAGAGATGGTGGCTCAACCACTTCCCTGGGCAGCCTGTTCCAGTGCTTGACAACCCTTTCTGTGAAGAAATGTTTCCTAATATCCAATCTAATTCTCCGCTGGCGTAAAAGCATACAAAAGAAGAAGGCAATGACCTTTCTTTTAGGTATGGTATAAGGTATGACTTTTATTTGGCACCCTTAATGTTGTGTATTAATTTCTTTAATGTATTTTACGTAATGTATCTCTAACCTATTTTATCTAATATATATGTGCTCACTTTTTTTTCTGCACTTGAGTTTAGTTCTTGTTGCTGTTCTCCTCTCAGATGTGCCTGTGCATGTCTGCAACCTGTTAACGAGGGATAGAAGGGGAAAAAAAAGAGGATTTTGGAGTCTGGGAGAAGACAAAAACCATAAGAGAAAAAAGAGGCTGAGGGGAGACCTTTTCACTCTCTGCAACTACCTGAAAGGAGGTTGTATCATGGAGGGTGTTGGTCTCTTCTCCTGAGTAACAAGTGATAGGACAAGAGGAAATGGCCTGAAGTTGCACCAGGGAAGGTTCAGATTGGTTATCAGGAAAAAATTATTCACAGAAAGGGTTGTCAAGCACTGGAACAGGCTGCCCAGGGAACTGGTTGAATCGCCATACCTGGAGGTGTTTGAAAGACTTGCAGATGAGGTTCTTAGGGACGTGGTTTAGTGACAGTGTTAGGTTAATGGTTGGACTTGATGATCTTAAAGGCCTTTTCAAACCAAAAAGATTGTAGTGTGATTCTATGATAACCATGCTTTTTCTGCACTTATTTCTGAAATATTTTTTCTTAATTTAGTCGAATTATTTTCATTTTGAACTGTTCTATTTTCCTTCTTTCTCCTTCCTTTATGTTATGTGTCATGAAAGCCACACATTCATATAATCTATTTTACCAAAAAACTGTGAGTATGTATTTTAATAAAAATACATTTCCTTTTTTGTTAACTCTGTTTTTAACTTGAGCTGCATTTAACAACTTGGTAGGTCCTGTAGCATGGGGATAAGGTTTTGATCTTTGGTTACTCCTTTTTTGTGACTGTTATTCTTCAGATACTTTACTGCTTTAACCACTTTATCAGTCGTGCTGCTTTCATGTTATAAGAAGCTGCTCTCCTCATGTTTATATACTGTGGGTTCCTTATCTGCTTCTGTTTTTACACACCCTTTCATCAGACAGCCAAGCAGTCTTCTCGCTTAGAACAAAGTTCATATCTCCCAATGACACACAGCTGAGAAGGTTACTACTCAAAAATAAATAGAAAACTGTGCCAGATGGCTTTGTCTTTTTCACATTCTCCTAAATACCTAAATTCACTCTAGAAAAGCATAGTATATGAAAAATGACAAATATAAATAATAACAGGCAGGTAGGCCAAGGAGAAAGTGTTCCTGTTTGAAAACTGAGTGAAATGCAGGGTGGGCAGGGTAGTGGGGATCAGGGCAGCACTTCCAGATGGAGCTGCCAAGGAGGAGGAGGAGGGCTGCCAAGGACCTCTGAGCCCCAGAGACAGCCTCTCAAAGGAAAGCGTTGGCAGAGTTTCCTTTTTCAGCTTCTTTCTGAACCTCTAGTGGGGAACTGCAGATTTACGTTTCACTGGGGACTATGAAGCCTGGTCTACAGAAATGGCTGAAGAGAGAAATTGGGTTCACATACACCATGGCTCATGACATGGCTTTCCCGGCCATCTCTGTCCATTTCAAATCCCATAGGTCAGGGGTGTCAAACCCATTTTCACCAGGTCCCACATCAGCCTTGTGGTTGCCTTCAAAGGGCCGAATGTAATTTTAGGACTATTTATACTGTTATTTGGCAATAAATGCACATATGATAGCACATGACTTTTTTGTGTGTGTGTGTCAAAGCATCTGTGCTGCCTGTAGTTTATGTAAGCTTTGGTTGATTTAGACTCCAGATATTAATATAATTCTAAAATTAGTGGGAGAAGGATGGTGTTCTTTAGCGATGACTTAACTGGGTTCACCAGTTTTTTTTCAGTGTCTGAATTTGAACAGCTGGAACTTGGGTCATATTGAAAAGAAGAAAATTGCTGTAATTCAGAAAGAAACTTAGGTTATAGGATACAGGGATTTAACAAAGAAACAGTGGTAAAGAGACAGAACTGCTTCCCTCAGAATGCAGAAGTACAAGTTTTAGGGTACAGGTGACTAGGGGAACACCTGGTGAGGTGTTTCTTCAAGGCCAGACTGGATGGAGCTCTGAGCAACCTGGTCTAGATGGAGATGTCCCTGCTCATTGCAGGGGGTTGGACTAGATGATATTTAAAGGTCCCTTCCAACCCAAACTATTCTATGATCCTATGATCATATGATTCTGTGAGAGCCGACCACCTCATTTTTCTGTTGTTGGTAATACCTGACTGTACCCACTTATGTCCTTGGTGGATATCATGTAGGATGAGCGAGGATCTTAACAAAGGGACACACATGCAGGCAGGTTTTCGGAAGTTAGGAAATCAAGAGCTGAATATGTGAAAATCGTTTTATGGTAGTGTTACAGATAGTAGAGTAACAAGGTTAATTTGGAAGATAGAGATATCAGACCTTTCTTCGGGTTTATTCAGTATTCTTCTACTCTGTTATGTGGGATGGAGTAACTTTTACCTGGCCATTAGATAGATATTCCATTCACTATAGATATTCAAGGTCTTCAACATTGTAGTCTGCTGTTCCACCAAAATTATTTCATTTATAATTTCGATGGGGGGAAAAAAGACAACACAAGGATGACTTGCACATTTGAGAAGCTATGCAAGAACAATTGTTGAGATTCAGTGAGAAGTGGTATCACTGGCTAGTTTGAAAAGCATTACTAGCATTTATTTGGCAATATTACAAATATCATATATCTTAGTCTCATTACATCACAGATTATTTTTGTCAGTAGTTATTTGCTGACCATGATGTGACAACTTTGACATTTAAATTTTTTTGATAGAAAGGTTTTAACTTTAGATAAGGTTTCAAAGGTTGGCAATTTTATCTCCTCAGATATACTCAGGGATTTTGAGCAGGATAAAATCTTTAATGAATTTCAATGGAATCAGATGTCAGCTTGAAGCTTTTCTTGGATAAATTAATTTAAAATTTATTTCTCACCATGGCCTTGTTTCATGAAAGCAAATATGTGTGTGTTTTGATTTAAGCTTATATATGTTTTGAAGTCAGCTTAAGTGCTTTATTGACTAACAAAAACCTAAACACATACTTAATAGTACGTGCTTTACTAGATTGAATCTCCTATAATTTATATGTTTTCTCTAGTTGTGGTGAGAGTAGAGTGAAAGAAGAAGGGAAAAAATACCTTTGATCTCACTGAACCGTTTAAATTACAGGCATGGTTCTCTAAGAATCATTTCTACCAGATCAGACCAATTCAGCAGAATGAAGCTTCAAATTCCATATTCTTATTACATGTAACACTAATTTCACTGGGTGTGAAATTGTTTTCTACTAATCCAAAAGCATGAAATAAGCACAGAGCAAGGAGTACCTCATAAAAATAAAGTACCACACTGATGGTTTCTGACAGTGAGTAATTATTTGACGGAGGGAAAAGGTGGACTTGTGACACAGGTTTGCTGGAAACTCAAAAATTCACTTTCAAGTATTTCTTTAATACTCCAGTTTATTGTTTTCCAAAGATGTACTAAATTTTAGTTTCACAAAGCACTGAAAGTATCAAAAGGGGAACTATTGATGCAAAGGAAAAATTATATTTGAAATGTGCTGTTTTGGTTTTATATGCATTTGCTGAAAATGTGAAATAATTTCTTGCCAAATTAATCCTACAGTGCAGTGCAGGAATAAAAGACAAGCAAATGATACATCATTAACACATGTAGATCTCTGTGCTGGGGCCTTCCAAAGAATTAAAATAATCTCCATTAGTTCAAATGTGTTTATGGGTTCCCCCATATTACATAAATGCCATGAGTTGTCGTCAGAAGTGATTATGCATTAGACACCTCAAAATAAAACTGCAATGATGTAAGTATCCTGAAGAGATTATTCTTTACATGAGTATCCCTCTGTTCTGAGAAGTGTTCCTGCTGAAGCTGTGACATTAATTCAAGGCCATGAGAATACCTCCTCAGTAGTGAAGCCTGGTGAGGTCTAAGTAGGGAGCTGGTTTAAGATGGGGAAAACTATATGACCTCTGTAGCCCTTCAAGACCTCTTGCTATACCACAGGAAGATTTCTGGTGGTATCTATTTGTCCTTACTTAGGAACATTTCATATCATTACAATAAGGAAGTGTTCATATCAAAACTTTGATGAGAATTTCGTATATTGCCTCCAAAAAATAACTCAGTTTGTTAATTCACTATTTTGTTCTTTAATTTTTGCTTTTGTAACGTGAACATGAACATAAAGTAGTCTACCGCTTATTTCAGGCTGTTTCAGTATTTCTGTTTATATCTAGGTTTATGCTAATGAAAATCAGACTTTTCTGAGTAGTTCATTTACCTGACACAGGGAGCTTTGAAACTAGGCTAGAATCAGAATTTATACTGACATATTTTAGCTTGAAACACAATGTTCCGAATTTAAACCAAACATTGCTTAAGGGTCTAACATTTTTCTTCTAGAGACACATTTGATAATTACTTGAGTGCCTCTATGACAGTTATGATTTGCACTTTCTCAAAAGCATAGAATTACAATGTAAAATGCCATGCTGTATCTTTGGTTGTCTTCAAAAAATCTCCCCTAAAGTGGAATTTTTTGCCGTTTAAATTTTGAAATCAGGCACATTTATTCAATATAGCACACAGCTTTCTGAACAAATTCCATTTCTGTGAGTGCAGGACATCACCTGTTTTTTTATTTTCACTCTTCCAGATTCTCTTTGTTTCTTCCTGAAGGACGCGATTATTCCTGTTGCATAAACAGAAGAATTAATGAACACTGCTAACTACGCTAATGTAATACTGAAACCAGAGTTGCAGAGCCCAGTGCCCTCAGTGAGGAACTAGTAGTCATCCATGAGTGAGCGGAGGTGAGGGGAGGCAAGGGCAAGTGCGGTGTGGGCAAAGCAAAGACTTTACCTTTGATATACAGATTAATAGCACACAAAATGAAGGTGGAAATGAAGGTGCCTTATCATCTCAGCCGTTGGGGCAAAATGGGGTTCAGGCCAAGTGAAGCATCCCTCATCTGATTGTTTCTTTTTCTCCCAGTCCCTTCCACTTGTCCCCTCAGTTGCAAAACCACCCAGTGAATTGTCCTGGCAAAGTTTTCAGGCTGAAAACTGATGTAATATAGAGGGCTTTTTTTCAGCTTCACCATTTCCTTGGTTTGGGTCAGCACATAGCTGCAAAATAAATCTTCCAGAAAAATGGCAGAGGAAGTTAGGAACCAAGGATGCATGTGAGCCATGTGCAATGGTGCTGCAACTGAGGAAACTCACCTAAGATGATGACCTCACAGACATACTTTTGTCAAACTATTTTGTTGACTCACTACAGAATATAATGGAGTCACCACACCTGTGTTTCTTCCTGAATCTAGATAACATCTAAAGTTGTTTTATAAGATCACTGTTCTTAAAAAAAACCAAACCAACCAAACAAAAAAGCTTACGTTTGCTGATCTACATTTAATTATGAAATTGGTTGATTTACCTAAGAAATAATTTGGATAATCAAAATTAATGAGAATAGTCAGGAATCACACAAAGGTAGGGAAACCTTTCTGTAGTGATTTCTAGCATTCTTTAGATTGCATTCACAGTCTTAAACTGTAGTCCTTGACAAAGAACTCCATGAGTTGATTTCAAGTGAAGTGATTTCTTTTGTATTCCTATTTCTTTTGCATTCCTATAGTGCATTATCTACCTTTTATAACATAGACATATCTTTTACTGTTGTCTTTTTTTTTTTTCTTTCTTATTTTGGCCTTATCCTCACAAGTATTTAGGAAGAACCCATCCTCATGCAGTTTAAAAATAAATCTGACATTCTAATGTCTATTTGTTTTGTTGTAATCTTATTACTGCAATTTCTCATTAGAGCCAAATTCAACCCAAGAGCTTGACAATTTTGACTTCTTACTATCATCTATATTTTTTTACTATCTTCCTCTGAAACACATTCCAACACATATTGGACAGGTCCCTATATCAATTTCTCAAGAGTTAATATCGAGGTGCTACTGTCTTTTCTGATTTTTGACACTTTTTCATTCCTTTTTCCATTATTTCGCATCTCTGTTTTTAACAAACTCTTTTACTTATTTTGTAATCACATCTCACAATTTATAATATAAAATATGTGAAATCTGTCATGACTGTTAGTTTGAAGACTACACCCTGCACTACTGTAAAATACATTCTAAACTTACCCATCTTAGGATTAGTTCTTCCTCATGGCGTATTTAACATTTTCATTTCTCTGTATTTCTCCTCATCATTCATCTATTTCATCATTTTGGAATATAAACAGTTTGGTTTGGAGCTCTCATTACCTTTTGTTGTTTAGTAGCCTGCAAACTTACTCTCCATTCCATCTAATTTTCATTTCTGTAAATCATGTAACAATTTCTGCTTTGTTTCACTCATTCTCATTTACAACTGACTTCTGCTGTTTTAGATCTATTTCACCTTTTGTAGTGGCATTTCTATCTATGTCTTGCATACATCTTTAAAAATGTGTTGATCCCTAATGATTCAATTTCTCACTTATTTTGCAGGAATATAAATGCTTAGCGGATTTTCTGTGTTGTTGTCCTTCTCATCCATTTCACACATGTATTTATTTTATCTGCAGAACCCTTATTTTTTTTCAAAATCTGTTTGGCAAAAATTTTGTTTGAGTGATTAGTGGGTTGATTATTTTTTACTGTGATTGGTGATAAATGAGCATAAGTTAAATACAGCAGCTGGATTTCCCTAAAAAGGATACCAAACCAGGAAAAAGTTAGAATTTGTTGTCACTGTGGAGTGAAAGGTGGAACAGAGTCCATAGCTATCCTCAGATTTTGGAAGCAGTGAGGTCAGGTAAGTACCCAACCAAGGGCTTTTTAACTCAGGTGCAATGATGGCTAATGCAGTGATGCTGCTTCTGTGTTGTACCAGGTGAATTTATTAACGATCTTGCACCCTGTAGTTGTCACCTTAGCATAGGAATGTTTTTAAGAAAACATCATTGAGAACAACGTGCAAATAAAAATTAATCCGAAGAGGAGAAACATGAAGGCAGAGTATGATATAAGCTGCATAATTGTTATAAAGTCTGCTGTTTTAACTGCATTTCACAGCCCAAGGTATCCACTTCCATGTCTGGGCCCACTCTGCTCTTCACAGCAATACTGGAGTCACTTCACTGCTAAGCTTTGTCTGGCAAAGGCCCTGAAGCAAAGCCCTGCAGAGAGGGTGTAAAATATTAACACAAATAAATAGCTTCAGGCTTCCTAATCTTTTTTTGAGGTTGAGAACAGCTCTGTTTTTCATCCCTGCATCACTAGCTCTAGAAAATGGGCTACTCAGTAACCATTTCTTCTTCTCTGTGTGATTTGCTGGCCCATAACATTTCTGCACCAGCTTAAGAAGGCTGGATGATGCCAGAGGGGCAACAAAGCCAGTCTTCTGTGCTGCGTGGGGAAGAGCTGTACATGCCAGGTCTCCCTCCCATGCTGGCTCTCGAAAGAAATCAGGCAATTCTAGAGTTTCAGAAATAATTTCTTCCTTGAGTAATGGAAGATTCACAGACGAAATGATATGTGTTTCGATTCTATAACTGGTCTTCACAGTTAATGAGAACTGATGATTCAGGTTTTGTGTAAGGAACACGTTCTGAAGCATCTTCCACAAGGCTAAGCAGCACTGGACAGTTTAATGTTCTCTAGCACATTCCCAGGTCCTTATTAATACAAGAATGAAACACATTATGTCAAATTGTTCACTTGAGTACAATTTCTTTTGATCTTGTTTAGCATTTATAACTAGAACTTAGAAGTCAGGTTGGCTTAGGCAGCTACAGGAGTATGGTCTGCACTCTTTCCATATTATTTCTCATCATGTGTTCTTTCTCCCACACTCTATTCTTTTTACTAGCGTCTGACTTTTCTGTTCTTCTAATTACATTCTGCTGAGTGTATGCTCTGTTCCATTAACTCCCTTGCTCTCTTTTTGTGCCTGTTACAGACTGTCTATCAGTTTTGAAGATCATTGTCATTGTTTTGGATTGCAGTGAAAACAAACATTGATAAATGAAGGAGTGGATATGACAGTGGCTGTAGAAATGTCTTCTGTTGCACAGAAATTATCCAGTCTTCTGATTTTCCCAGGAAATAAATTACCATTGTTTTAAAATAATGATACTAAAACAGTGCTTTATGGTAATGTCTTCAGAGGATTGTTTTTAAGTCTGTCTAAACTTAAGACTGAAACTTCACTTTCGGCTCCTAAATTAAGATCTGAATTTCATGAATACTCAGTCTCCGGCAGTTTCACCCGAGATGGTTGCCGCACACCCTACCACATCAGAAAATCATAGTATTGGTGTCCCTGTGTGATCATAGGAAAGCAGTTTTGTATTTGGTTGAATTAGAAAATCTGATAAATTTTATTTTTATACCTTCAGGAAGAATTCATGTTGTTTTTAAGTAGCTAAGGATGTGCTCTCATTTGAAAGGACAGAGATTTTCCTATACATTGCTCACTGGAATCAATTAGGAGTGGCAGTCACAAAAATACTGTGTCGGTCATACATCTTAGACTTTCAAATTTTCTCTGAATTGTCCTTTTTCCAAATTAATGAAACAGATACAGATACTTCTGTAGACATGGTCATTCAATAAATCATGAATATGATTTTCAACTAAATCTTGTGCTGATAATCTGCCTTGTGGTTATTAAAAAATATGACTTAGATGCCTTACTTTTAATTATTTTGGAGAAATGAATAAATAATAAAAAATATTTTGTTATATTTATGTCCATGTTTGATCATGTGTACAATTCTAGGCTGTGCTACATCTTTAATTTATGTACTTTTTGCCAGATGATTTCATGGGCATTAGTGTGCCTTCAGATTGCTACTATAATTAGTCACCATGTGATCTAGAGCCTAATAATCATATATAAATTCCCTACTAATTACCCTATAATCTACTATTTGTTGATTAGAAGAGGGATGAGTATTTCTACTATTATTAATCTCAATTTACATTATAATTATAAGGCTGTTACAGATTTTTCTCATTTACTCGGTTGGCTATGTTATGTGGCATTTTGTTGTGTTAATAAAATACTGCCTTTTTATGTTCATCCGTTTTAATCCCTACTCAGCCAGCTTCTCCTTACATGCACTTCTTGTCTGCATTGTTCTTGGGTTGGTACGCAGGCAGGTCACTACTACAGGTCATCCTTTGTTTTCTCTGAAAAGTACCCAGGCAAGTTTTGAGGCTTCAGGATATAAGTCAACATTTATGTGAAATAGTTACAATGCTCATGTCTAGTTTAAATATAGGGTGAAACCCTGCCCGTGCTGAAGGAAAAACACAGGGAGCTGTTGCTCTGTGGATCAAGAATGTGCACATACCTGCTCTGAAGTTCAGGAGGAGGCAGGGTGGTTGGATACTTGGGTGAAGATGAAAGGGGAAAAGTATAAGGTTAATTTAATGGTAAGGATTGACTATAAACTGCCAAAAAGAAGGAGTAGGTGGATGAGGCTATTTTTGTGTAGCTATTTAATGCATTGAAATAACAGACTCGTAGTAGATGCTTTTAGTTAATATTGTATCTTTGGAAGAGTAAGTTTGGTTTTCACACAAGGAATAACAACTTGTCAGATGAACACAATATTTTTATTTGAATAAATGGTTAGTACTAGCAGTTTTAGGTGTGATTCTAGCTAGCCAGAAAATACCACTTGAAAATTCAAAGACAGAAGACATGTTGGTGTGATTATGACGTATCTGGGATTCTAGGAAGAGGGTGCATGGATGGAAGAGGAGGATCAAGACTGATAGAAGTATATTTCAACAAAGGAGGTTTAGCAAATTCAAAGTGCTGTTAGGTAATGCATATTAAGGCATTTGGGGATCAAAAAATACACAAATACAAATAAAAAATGAGGAATCACTCCTGAGGCAGAAGAATTACAGAAAAATACTTTTGAGATATTGCAGACAACAACCTAATACATGTAAATTAGCGGTGTGATGTGGTTAAAAATGCAAATTTCATTCTAGAGGGTATTAGCAGTTGTTCTATACATACCACAGGTAGTGATTATTCTGCTTTTTCTAGATCTAGTGAGGCCTCAGCTAAAATGATGTGTCTAATTTTAGGAATTACTCTGTATGAAAGGTGTAGGCAAGTGACAAAGAGTTCAGTATAGAGCTAAAAACGCTAAAAGATTTAGACAATATGATCTCTGAGGACATTTTGAAAGCATAGAGTTAACTTAGTCTAGAAGAATAAGACTGTAAAGGATACATCCTCCAGTATATACGGGCTGTTACATAGTGGTATTCAGTTATCTTCCATGTCCACTGGAGGACAAGGACAACATTGGCTGAATTGGCAACAGGAGAGGTTTAAGTTAAATGGAAAAAGATAATATTCAAACCACATTGATAATTAATAAAATTAACAAGCTGGCTAGTGTAAAAATAGTACTTCTATTATTTGAGGCTTTGAAAGAGAGGCCATCCTGGCACGCATCAAGAATAGTGTGGCCAGCAGGACTAGAGAAATGATCATTCCACTGTGCTTGGTGCTGGTGAGGCCCACCTTGAATCCTGTGTTCAGTTTTGGGCCCCTCATGCCAAGAAAGACATTGAGGTGCTGGAGTGAGTTCAAAGAAGGTCAACAAAGCTGGTGAGGGATCTGGAGCACCAGTCTGATGAGGAGCAGCTGAGGGAACTGGGGCTGTTCAGCCTGGAGAAAAGGAGGCTGAGGGGAGACCTGATCGCTCTCTGCAACTGCCTGAAAGGAGGTTGTAGAGAGGTGGGTGTCGGTCTCTTCTCCCAAGTAGCAAGTGATAGGATGGGGGTAAATGGTCTCAAGTTGCTCCAGGGGAGATTAAGATTGGATATTAGGAAAAATTTCTCCATGGAAAGGGTTGTCAGGTACTGGAACAGGCTGCCCAGGGAAGTGGTTGAGTCACCATCCCTGGACGTGTTCAAATGACATGTAGATGAGGCCCTTAGGGACATGGTTTAGTGCTAGAGTTAGGTTATGGTTGGACTCTATGATCTTGAGGGTCTCTTCCAACCTAAATGATTCTATGTTTCTATGATTCTAGGTGAACCTCTAGTAAGAATGGTCTAGCCTGCCTCAGTAGAAGGAGATGAACTCATTAACTTTTTTGTTCTTATGCTATTCTGACATTTCTGGGGTTCTTTTAAATTAATGGCAGTAGCAGCTTGGACTTCGGAGAGAATTTTGACCCCTGAATGGGCTGTATGTGGCTAAGAGTGGAGCTACAAACTAGTATCAGACTGGTAACCTGCAGCTGGACCCTGTTAGGGTTGGGAAGCTAGGGATTTGGTTCAGTACATGGGAAAAGTAATGGCACAATGTGAGTGATTTATGTCTCCTTACACCTTACCAGTTTTTATACTGGATCACTGGATTACAGGGTTCAGCGTATGATCTCCATAAATCAGATAATTAAATGGAAAATACACTGAGTGTGTAATATGAAATCACATAGCTCAGCTACATCATAGTATTTGAAAATTTCGGTAATTATAGGAGTTCAGATTGATGCTAACAATTTAAAATAAAATAATTTCCACTTGAGTGCCTTCTTTCAGATTCAAATTATAAATTCTCACTATAACTGACTCATTCTAATAAGCTTTTATCCTTGTGGGTGATATGTTATCAATCTTATTTGAATCATTGGGAACAAATGCAGGTATTAACATAAATAAATGAATAAATCCAAATGAAAATATACCTTTGGTAATCAGATAATGTTCTAAATAAAAAAACCTCACCCACCTTAAATATTGAAAAGAGAGTGACTTTAGAGAAAACGCTTGGGAAATTTGAGTACTACATCATTCCTTATCTTATTTTTTTTTCCATGTTAAAAGAAAATTTTGTTTACTTCTCTCTATCAAGTCAATGTCAGTCATGAATTATAGAGAAGTCACCGCTCATGACCTAGCCTTGTACAGTGGAAGCCACCAGCACATAGCCAGTGTTACAATGAATACAATGATTTAATAGCCCATTCAGGTCATCATCTGCTTTTAGAGAGGGTCAGAGCTGCTACCCAGGTTTTTTCTATTAGCAATTTTTATGGTTCTGATATTGAGTGTTCAGTGATGCTGCCTAACTACAAGATACTTTAGAACTTTGCACCTGAAAAACAGGTGTCACCCAAACACATTTCAAATTTCAATACTTCTTGCAAAAAAACACAACCAACCAAACAAAAAAACAACATAAAACAACAGTAAGCATTGCATTACTAATGGAAAATAAAACTGCAAAGTGCAACGCCACACGAATTGTTAATTTGCTCTGACTAAACAGCAAAATGAAAGTTGCACACAGTGGTAGTCTTTATGCGAATAGTGATGTATTAATGTACTCTTATAAGATGTTGTGAATGATCATGCTAAGATACCTGTCTAGAATAGGTTTTCCATTAATTTCTCTTATGTAGAAGAAAAATTTTGGGATATTTATTTTTGTGATAACGTAGCTGAGTCTCTTTAAAATCAACACACTTATTAGTATCAGGATGTGAGAAGGAGTGAGAAAAGGTGTACCATTAAATTGCTGTAAAATCTATTTCTTACAGGCAACTCAATCTGTATGTTTGGTTGATTGTTTAGATATAATAGAAATGGTCAGAATGTTCCTTCTTTTTGAACATTTGCTTGTGAAAATAGAGGTAGCCCATTGTGTTAAGTTTCCGTCATCTTTGACTGTCCATTTTGAAATCCAACCATTCTAAGTTTTGAAGAACTGTTGTATACAACCACTGGGTAGATTTCTTAGATTTCATCAGTAAAAAATTAAGATTATATCCTGGAATAAATAAAGGAACTCTCCTCACTGCTGTAACTGGCCAGACACTATAGGTGATGTATTAATATGTACTGCCTAAAATTAGGCTTGCAAGTTACATAGCCATTTTGCTTTAAAATCCTGTAGAGTAGGTGAAAAGAGAGCAGCTCTACATTCACCCTCTTCCCTGAACCAGAGGATCTATTTATGAAAATTTTTCTGAATTTCTGCCTCAAATATAGAGGTGGATAATCCTGGACTGTCAGCTGAAAGTGAAGGAGGAGGCTGTGACACACAGCTCAGCAGAAATGGGACAGCACAGGGAAGAACCCAAACATGACAGCTGGGATCATCAGGGGCGAATCTGGTTATTAGTGAAGTATCAAGAGAGATGGACAAACTATGGGAATGAGATGCTGAAAAGAAGAAATCATCATTGTGCAGTAAGACAAATGGAAAAGGGAAAAAACAGGTAACCCATGGAGAAAAGCCTGGTGTGGAACAAATTGGATAATACGGAAAAAAGTGGGTGAAGACTGCAAAAGGCTCTGCAACCGCGGGCACATGCTCCTGTTCACAAATCAGGGCTGAAATAGATACTCCTTGAGTGTCATCAACCCTCTGTTGTAGTTCCCGGTTCTACTGACAACCTATACAGACCATCACCATGATACAAGAGTTTCTGTTTTATTTTTGTTTACTTCAGTTTATGTTTTATGAAATACATACAGAGAAGGACACATTAAGGAAATACAAAGTTTCCAAGCACCCAAAATTAAGAAATGCCAGATAGAGGCTTGCCTCTTATGCTATTGTATTACCTTTATTTGTGTGATCACAGGTCCTGGTCTCATCTATTTAATCTTCATCTATTTGTGATTATTTCTTTTTCCATTTGTCTTCATCCCTGCATGATAGGAGATGCTTGTAGACAGTTCCATTTTTATTATCTACATAATTTTTTAGTCAGGATTTCAGAGTTCTTTTGCAGTGCGTTTTCTCCTTGGTATTGTGAAATGACAATATTTTTCTCCCAATACAAAATTTTTTATTGTTTCTCTTTTGATATTTTAGCTATTTCGCTTCTCTATTTCAAACCAACCTAGAGTAAAGCTTTCCAAGAAAGCTAGGAACACTTTGTCTTGCAGACTCATTTTGCCTTGCTGCCTGATTTGTATTGTTTCTGCAGCTTTATTGCTGCGGTCATAGAGTTTTTACTAGTTGCACTTGGGATGTGCATCTTGATTGTAACTAGACAATCAGTGGCAAGATTTTATTCTTATAAACTGTTCGTGAATGCAAAGCAGAATTTTTGATTCAGTTGTGTTCTTTATATTTTCCTTGACCTGCTTTCCTTCTAACATCATGGGAGTGCGAAGCAATCTATTTGTACATTTAGGGAAAAATGTCCCTCATGACTGTGCCCCAAAATTTGAAAATAATACAGTTGATTGAAGGAAGAAGTAGCAGCAATTGAATTAAAATTTCCTTAAAATGTAAGAACAAGTAGAAAGTAAGAGTATAGATGAAGAAGATGAAAGAAATCTGGTGAAAAGGTGAAGAAGGTGTCTCATGAAGAAGGAAGGAAAAAGAGAAAAAAAGAAGAGTTTGAAGGACTGTGTCTCAGTGTCTGTAGGCCTCAACATTTGCAGCATGCAGCTTTACCTTTCCCGGACATTTCTTCTGTACACAACTGTCATGACACGTGTCCTTGGAGCTATTGTGACAGTACAGGTAAATCAGAAACACAGCCTAGCAAAAACAAACTGGTCTCTGGAAGATACATAAAACCATCCTGTCCAAGGCTCATCACCCTCCTCTTTCACCTGAACATCTCTCTGCCCTCTGAGAATTCTGCTGCCCTGGGACAATAAGTGTAATCCCAGAAGTTTGCTCCCATCATGAGCTAGTCCTTCATTTAATGGTGCCTATATCTAGGTCATAAACTACTTTGTTCAACTCATCCTCCACAAGTATAAGAATTGCAAAGGATGTAACAGGGCAAATGTTCAAAACTGCTCTGTGTAATGCAATTTCAGTCATGCTACAAAAATAGCTACATGTAAACCCTGTGGACAATAAAGAATGAATTATTAATAGTGCCAGAATAATTCATCTGCTAGTAGATTTGCTGTGTGGAAAGAAAGAAGATGACTGGAACTACTGTGATAGCAAAACACAACTGAACAAGAGACAAACAGACAGAAGTTGACTTGGTATTTATCTCTACTAAGAAACTGTTAGTGAGTTGTCTGTGTGCCTAATCCTGCTTTCAGAGAGTAGGGTACAGTTTATTTTACATTACTTGCCCCCTCCGTTTCCCCCTCTTTCCTTGTGCTAACCAAATAAGACCAGATGATCTTCAAGAAAAAAGGCAGCATATGTTTTCAGTAAATAAAACTGTTTCTGGATTTTTTCCTCCTGCAGGCGTAGCAGCACATTATGGAGTAACATATTCAACTGTTCTTGAGGAAAGTGTGATCATAAATTTCTCAGAAAACAGAAAGGTGACTGTGGCACATTCATTGCATGCTGCAGTGCTCCCTGCATATTAGAAAGCTGGAAATTTTTCTGGGGAAGTGAGGAAGGTTTAGATGGTGTCTCTGTGGACTGAGCAATAACTTCTCCTTGGAGCAGTATCTATCCATGGATATCAATGACAATTTAGTTACAATAGATTATGGTGACTTCTGTCACACACTGGATTTGGTAGGCACCATGAAATCAAGTAGCTGGGTCAATGCTCTTTCTTTCTTGTTTTTCTTTCTTGCACAGCCCTGTTGTATAGGTATCTTTGTCTCTAGTATTACCTTTTTTAAAAATATCATTTAATTAAAGTCAGCAACACAAGGCATTTTAGAACCTAAAGGAAAATTGAAGGGTGGCAGTTAGAGAAAGGATAATTGGGTCCTCAGACACATAAAACAGCATAAGACAATGTTTGGTTTTCAGTGTCAAGGGACCAGTTTGATTTGGAAGAGACATTTCTTCCTTTCCTGACCAGGTAAGGAATTACTTTAAACATGTAGGGAAAAGATGTGAATGTCTTTAACCTTGTACAGCAAACATTTGCTAAAAGCTGTAGGTACGTCCAGTGTGGGTGATTACCTAGAAGTGATCTAGTAGAAGCAGTAGTGGAATAATTGATGCTAAGAGAATTGTCCCCAGACTTCAGCAATAGGATCCTGCCAGGAAATACGAGGCAATTTATGTCATTTCAAGCCATTGTTCCAGACTATAAACTCAGAGAGACATCGCTGCATTGATTACACACTCACTTTATGTTTTAAAGCAGTGGGCCTAGAGATATTTTAAACATAAATCATGAATCTGGAAGAAGGCAGTTTAAAAAAGCATCTGACATCGTACAGCAATGTGGACAGGTCCATAATCATATTATACACATTCCCTAGCAGTAAGACCTAGGCAAAGTGGATGGGATATATCTGGCAGTCATTACCCTTGGCTTTATGTGGGGAATAGAAAAATTAATATCATTATGACTGGTCTCGCTAGTCCTAATGACATTGTGGATCTTATGGCTAGTTATTGTCAGGCCACTGAGGACTTTTTTAATAAACTATATAATTTTTTGAAAAAACATTGCCCTGGCAAACAGAAACCAAATCTGCAAAATTAGACGCTTGGCTCAGTGGAGGTCTTGTGACCTCAGTAACTGGTGATCAGGTTTGTTACCTGTCTGAGCATGGATTTAAATCACTAATGTTAGGTGTACAAGTATGAAATTTATGACCTGCTTGCTTTCTTTTCTTTTTTTTTTTTTTTCTCCTGACTTTGTATTTCACTACAGTATAATTTTGCTGTGGTGGATCAGAGCTATAGTAGTGGCCACATAGCAAGTAACTTTTTCATTCCATTCGTTTTCTGCAATTGGGAGAAAGCAGACCAGTATACCAGAGCTTATTATCACCTCCAACTACTCCTAAAATTATCTTGTTTGTAGAAAGACTTAAGAGGTAGACTTACACTATTAAACAACATGTAATAATGAAATATAAATCATGCTAAATCTTGTACTGAGATCTGTTGCTTGTGAGTAGGAACAGCACGTACCAAGCTGGAAGGTATTTTGGACTGGGAGCTCCTGAAGTGTTTCGTGCACCTGCAGGCCTGGAGCAAAGTAAGATCAAGTCTGAGAGCTAATACCAAAGAACAGGAGGCACTGTGCTTTGATGCATACCGCATGTCAGTGTCACCCTTGCCGGGCCTTTGAAGGAGCACAAAGTGAGCTGCTTTCACGTCTTTGCTGGGCTGGTTCTTCTGGCCAAGGCAGAAGCAGGCAGAGCCAGGATCTTGACCTTTACTTTTACATCCGTTTCTTTGTGAAAAGGCTCTGGCTGATTCCAGTACTAGCTTTAAACAAGCTTCATGAGGGGGAAAACCACCTTGTAGTCTGACCTCTGTCTTTTATAGGATTGCTGTAACTTAAGGTATGGTGTTAAGTTTATGACTTAAAGTGGGAAAGACTGGCAATCTCAGAAGCACGTGTCAGAAGGTAGAATGAAGATACGTTGTTATTAGACATTTTTGTATTCTCTTAACTACAAGTATGTTGTCTTTCAAGGCCGACGTTTACATTGAAACTCTTTATTGGTGCCAGCAAAAGCAAGGCTTGCCTCTCTAACCATAGGGACTCTGTTATTACATCTTGATGAGTGCTAGGAGAAAAATGTCTCCCTGCTGCCGTTGCTCAATTGGGCAGGAACAAGCAGTGCAAAAGGAAAACACGTGACCCGTCACAACTTATCTCTGAATGTGACTGTATCTAGGAAGTGGGGATGTTTTTTGCAGCCTGTCACACAGAAATATTCCAGCATCTCTGCCTATTGTTAAGGAGCTGTCAGCGCTGCAGTAGCCTGGCTCCACTAGGCTGCTGTCCAGAGAATGTTAACAGAAAGGGGTTAATACAAAATAACAGAGATGGAAAACAGAAAACAAGATGAAAGAAATGAAAGTAAATAGTCAGCACAAATGATGCTGAGCCCCTTTCCAAAAATAGCAGATTTAACGTTTCTTACAAGCAAGAGCAGAAGTATCTCAGTGACATTGGCTTTGCGGTAGGAGAAATATAAATAGAAGCAAGCAGTTATGAAAGCAGTTGAAAGGAGAACTAGAAAACACATGAAAGACATGGGAATCACTTAATCTGATTACAAATAAGTAGGAACCTCAACATTAAAGCTGATGTTAATATTCTGAAATTTAATTAACAAAATAAAAACAATGGAGATGAAATAGGAAACAGGCAGCCTCACTAGTCTGTCAACCTAATTTGGTTAGAAGAGGTTTGGGTTTTTTTCTTCTTCTTTTTTAAATGAATGAGTTATAAAAGCCAGAAGGATAGATGGACTTGACTTATTTTTTTTCTTCCTTTGTCTGATGTGGACTATAAACCAGTTTTCTGCTTACCTTTTCTCATTTGGATCAGCTCTTTGTTCAGTGGGAAACGGTTTAAAAACCTCCTTCATTTTTTTTTCTGTTTCCTGATGGACTGTATCACTGCAATTTAATTTAGGAAAAAAAAATAGGACCATGAAGAAGATGGTAGATACAAGGCAGAGTCTTATTTTTAGGCCACTGGTTTGTTTTGGCATAGTTCGAAACTGATAGTCAAGTCTTTGGATGTGAACCAGCCCTTTGAAACTTTTTCTGAGGTTTAAACCTGACGAATCCCACCCTTAAACACTACCTAGCCTGTTCAGTTTGTGATCACACTTCTCACACTGTATCTTGAAGCAAGATCCAGTGGCTTTTGGGGAAGAAAACAGGTTTATGCAGAGCCACCAACTTCCCTACTGTATGAAGAGGTGATGCATTTTTATCAGTCTTTTTTGCATACAGTCTGAGGTTTGAAAAGTCATTTAATGTCAGATGCAAAGCAACAAAAAAACTTAGAGTTGACATCGTTTTGGCTCAATCTTTGGCCATAGGTTTCTTTGTCACAGATGCAAATGGCTCAGATATACTAATTAGGTTGTAGGGAGAGTGTGCAATTGATCAGCATTTGTGGATGTAGGTGTGGTGTGTTCACAGGAGGCTTTGCTAAGGTCCTCTCAGGGTATGGACTAATAAATTATTCAAAATAAAGGATGGTGAGCACACCAGTTTTTAATGCAAAAAATCCAGACTCTTCTGCCAATAATAAACTCACTTGTAATATTTAAAAGTCTTACATTAAAAAAAAAGGAACAAACACCTAATAAGTAGTATTAAAAAACCTACGTAAAAATGGGTAAAAATTACCAACCCCAAAACTCATGGTAGAAAGAAGTATTAATGCAAGTAATATAGTGACAAATGCAGAAATGTCAGATGGATGGAAAGTCACCATAGAAAAACAGCTCTAGTTTTCTCCAGTGATGAAGGACCAGAAGGCAAGTGCAACCTTAGAAAGAAGTGGAACCTAATATGAGGGGTGTGCTCTATGTATTGTGTTGCAGAGAAGCCACAGTGTTTTACCATAGCCTAGATTTACTGAGAGTCAAACACGGGTCAGCCTAAGGTCTTTTAAAGACTCCTACATTCACTAAAGCTCCTCAGACTACAGGCAGCCAGCTAACTCCTGAGGATTGCATCTCCTGGCTAGAAATGTGGGGAAAATTCAAGTGCTTACAATTGCAGAGAGATTTTTAAAAATAAATATTGAATAATTAAAATTACCAGGTAGTTGCTAACTACTGAATTATACTAAGAGGAGCCAGGAAAACTTCCAAGATTTTACATTAAAAGTACTGTTTGTGATAGACAAAAGGAAGCAGGCAAATGTAGGCACTAAATGCTTCTGCTCAGGTAACCCTCATACTGCATCTTATTCTGGATTTGCAATGCCTTCTGATCGATCTGACTGGAGCAGAGTTTACACCTTGTGCTGGGTGACTGAGGCAGTTAAAACTTGCTGCTGGGGTAGGTCCATGTGTTCAGAAAGCAAAAGTAGTTTTTGTGCTATGCTTCCTGTCTTTTCATTGTAAACTCAGGAAAAATATAAGTGACAGGGAAACCAGTGCATCAAGTTGATGTTTAATAAGTTGCTGTTCACTTGAATGAAATGGAACAATTAGCCTCATTAGTGTGATTTGTATTTTATCTCATCCTATAGTCTAAAGTAGTGTGCACTGGCTATTTAGGTAAAATTAGTTCTACTAAACTGAAATGAAACTTAGTTCTGCTAAAATGACATAGAACAGTGCTGCTAGGATAGAATACTTTAAATTTTCATGTATCGTTAACAAGCAATTTTCAGCTGCAAAGAGTACAAACTTCACTCTATTATAATTGCAATTTAAAAAGGAATGAAATTGTGCTCATGGACATCTTTGACTGTTGCTGCCTTCTAATAGAACTGCAATGTCCTGCAATGCAGATTGCAAAGAACACAGCCCATTTACAGCAAATATTTTGCTGGTCAGTATATGTCTACTGTATTCAAATGGATCTTTCTTCTCAATGTTTGAAGTGTAACCTCCAAACTAAGTGTTGAACACTTTAACCACTGAATCCCTAAAAAACCCACCGCCCCAAACAAACAAAAACCCAAACCAAACAAACAAGCAAGAAAACAAATTTGGTTTGGACTTCCGTCTCCTGTTTAGATTGCCAGAAATAGTAACTTAGCATCAGCACATGAAAATCCACCTTTGCATTCAAGGGATTATCAATTCAAATCCAATTGCAAGTTTCTAAGCCATTTTCCTGTTAAAAACTATCCTGGCCATGTAATCGTGTTAGTTGTTGACTGCCTTCTATCTGGGCAAGGCAGAATGTCATGATTGATTGAGAAACTTGGCACATGCTAGCTCAGGCCAAAGAGCATTCTTAAACGGATTATCCACAGAACAGCTCTTGATACAGGATCACAGAGGAATCCACAGCTGTGTTTGCCCAACTCTATGCCTAATGCTTTTTCATGGCTATTCAGTGGAGAATTACTGAAAAGCATTTTGTAGAGCTATTCTCCATTGCTTGTGTATGTGTTTTGTCTTTAGGCTTTCTCTGTAGATTTACAGTGGATCTGCTATACCACCAGATACTCTTTTTTAGGTCTAACTATCACTGCGTGGCTTGAGACAGGAAGAAGTAAGAAACTGTGTACTTAAAATATGTAAACGCTTATGCAAAATATACTTGTGTATCCATAAAATGGAAGAAAAGTTGAATTCATGATGCTGTGTAGATTACTATCTAGAAAATAACTGCATGGTATAGGCTAACCCACATCACATATACAGAATAGATCAATAGTCACCCTGTTAAGATATGAGGGTGACTGTTAATTACGTATGTTTCCATGCATTATTCCTTCCAGATTAGTACCAGAACAAACTCTATTAGCATATATTAGCGTTTTCTAATACACCTCACACCAGCCTAACTCTACGTAGCGTTCTTTTGTAACATGAAGACTTCCAGGGGAACTGAATCCTGATGGCATCAGTCCCGTTCTCTGATTTTATGGTGGTGGCTTATGTTTGAGAACATCTCCAAACTTCTTTCTCCTTTTAGGGTTCTGCATCAGTATAGTTTCACCTGCAATCTTCATGTGGGTTAACCTAAATTGCATATCTTGATCACAGCAGTGCCAGATACATTCAGTCCCCAGGCCACACCTGTAGACCTGGAACTATAATGAGAGTGCTGCACCAGCCCAAAATTGTCTGCACATGACTTGTACTTCAGAAGTGTGGTATGCGGAGAGGCCTTTTTATTCAAAGGAGCTCTAACAGGAGTCGGGATGCAGCCTGTCAGAATGGATGACCCTCTTTTCTCCAAGGCATGGCATGGAGAAGAGCAAAATCACACATGAGGCACACACACACAAAGAAAAAAAGCAGGCCAGGAGAACGAATGGAGCAGAGTAGCAGGCGTACAGAACGTAGCGGGCACACATAAAGCCAGTATGCTGGCAGGGTCTTGGCATGACCTCTGTGCTTCAAGAGAAGAAGGGCACTTCTCGTTCCTTTAGCAGTTTACTTATTGAAAGGGCCTTTATTATGCTAACTCTGTGATCACTGCCCTCTAAAAAACTACCCAAAGAATGTATTTGGAATTACCCGGTGAATTTTGTTCTTCGTTGCCAGCACTTTTTGTTTTAACTTCGTGCATGAACATGCCCATTTCTCAATGTAATACTCTCAGTTTTCTTCTTGTGTAATTCTTCAGCTGTTTGACTGGAAAAGCAAAAAGAGCCATTTGGTCTTTATAGTTATGAATGTCTTGTTCAGTCAAAAGGAGAAAAAAAAATCAGTGATAGGACACTCAGACTGTGTTTAAGGCATCCAAATCTTTAACTAGATCTTGTACTAAAAATAGCATCAAAACTAGTGTGTGTTTATGTGAATAATTTAAATTACTCTGTGTGTGTATAAAACACTTAAATCACTGATTTTCCAAGAATAGAAAACTTATTTTGATCCAACATTTCACTGACTCCAAATATTTCTAAATTTATCTCTTTGGCATAAAAATCAGAGAACAAAATTAGGTGAGAGGATGAGAGAAACTTGACTCATGCAGTAATGTGATTTTTCAAGGTTCAGCACGTGGATCCTCTGGCAGGGAGTAATGGATTAAGTTTGTCTTTTGAAAAGCTTTCCAAAATACTTTGAAAACATTTCTGTTACAATATAATACAAATCCAAATAATTCAGAATTACATTATAAACATTATTAACTTTGTAGTGGAAGCTATTCAGAATGTTTTGGGCAAAAACAGTTGCCATAATATAAGAAATACATAAGATTATAAGATATAATATAGAAGATACTATATAACTTTTATATATATAAAAAAATATATATAAGATATAATAAGAAAGGGATAATATCACGTAATGGAAAGTTTTGTATTAGTGTATGTCATAAGGGTTTGTGATTAAGCAGTCTGTGATGACATTGCATATGCCTGTTTCGACGACATGTTATAAAAATAAATTCACTTTCATCATTATCTTCAGACACCTACACACTGATAATCTGTAGATAACTTTCCCCTCTGCCCCTCCAAAAAGGCCATTCAAAAAACATGTTTTCCTCTATCTTCTGGATCAAGACCATATTTTATCCCTCAAATTACCTGTTAGATAACTGTTCTTTTTTTCTTCTGAATTATTTCTCTTTTGTTTTAATATGCACACAGATAGACAGATGGGCAGCTTGATCAAAGATCACCTCCATTTAAACTGTGAATGTGAATCAGAGACATATTATCCCAGACTTTTTTGCATGTATATATCCGAACTGTTGTTACACATTACAGCTAGTAAAACTGTAGAGACTTCTTTGCGCCAGAAGTAAATGGATTTTGAGGTGCCCTTGTGAGACTGAAGACAAATCTTTCAATGAATGTGATATTATCTAGTGCTAATAAAAAGAGCTGATTATGAGCTTTCACTCGTGTCAATACCACTGGGAAAATATCAGTATAGACTTACATGGTTAAATCCTTCTACTCTTAACTGTAGAAAGAAAGTATCTATAGTATCTATTAGAGGTTCCCCTTCCCCTCTCCTCTGCCCTGGTGAGACCGCATCTGGAATATTGTGTCCAGTTCTGGGCCCCTCAGTTCAAGGAGGACAGGGAACTGCTGGAGAGAGTCCAGTGCAGGGCAACAAAGATGATTAAGGGAGTTGAGCATCTCCTGTATGAAGAAAGGCTGAGGGAGCTGGGTCTCTTTAGTTTGGAGAAGAGGAGACTGAAGGGTGACCTCGTTAATGTTTATAAATATATAAAGTCTGAGTGTCACGAGGATGGAGCCAGGCTCTTCACGGTGACAACCAGTGGTAAGACAAGGGGTAATGGGTTCAAACTAGAATACAGGAGGTTCCACTTAAGTTTGAGGCGAAACTTCTTCTCAGTGAGGGTAACAGAACACTGGGACAGGCTGCCCAGGGAGGTTGTGGAGTCTCCTTCTCTGGAGACATTCAAAACCCATCTGGACACATTCCTGTGTAACCTCATCTAGGTGTTCCTGCTCTGGTGGGGGGATTGGACCAGATGATCTTTTGAGGTCCATTCCAATCCCTAACATTCTGTGATTCTGTGATCTATTAGTTTCCTCAGTTTGTATCACAGGGAGTTGGGCACTCTCTGTGTAAGTACACAAAGGAAAATAAAGTGAATACCAATGACAGGTGTGACTGGGTTTCTTTGCCATGAGCGTGTTATACTTCAATAACAGATGAATAATAAATAAATGGCTATGAATTCAGAGTGGCTAAGAACGTGAGGCTGGACCAGCTGTCAGAGAGGCTCTGGAGTTTCTACCCATGGAGCTGTTCTAACCTGGGCTGGATAAAGCCAGAGCAAACTCACCTGCCTTGGAATTTCACTCAGATTTAGGACATCCAGAGTCCCCTTTCATCCTATGTATAATTCTGCTTCTATGTATATATGTATGTACGTGTATTTCTTAAATCTTCAACTTGGCAAAGTCAGAAATCTAATCATCACACTTTGTACCTTACCTCTTTTCAATGATCTGGATATTTGTAATGAAACCAGTATTAATAATTTTTATGAACACTTATATATATATTTTTTTTTTGGTTGCTGTATTTGCTCTTCACTGCTGTTCAACTAACAGTCTGTGCTAACAGGCAGTCTGCTATTTTTGCTGACTAATCTTCCCAATGTATTAGTCAATGTTGCATAAATGATGTTGCATTATTTTGGATGTTGCGTTATTTTGGATGTTGCATTAAAGAAAGATGGCTTCAATCTAATATTTAGGGATGAATGTCCCTGTTGCTTTAAATTTAAACTGAAATTATGGGTATTGCTGCATTCATTACAGGACAGTTACATTCCAACTGGGTATTTCAGTTACAGTGATAGAATGATACAGATTATTTGGTCCCATCAGTCCTGTATTTTTGGTTTATCTTTCTCTGAAAATATTTAGGATAAATATTTCATACTGTTACTCCTTATTATGAAACACAGCAAAATCTGATACCAGATGATTTTCAGTTCTGCAGTCCTTATGACTGAATTGAGATATTTATCTAAAGATAAAACAAAACAAAACAAATATATATTTGGAGCTGTTCAGGAGGGAATCACCTACTCACAAGTAATTAAAGTGAATCTGACACTCTGACTACCCATCCCTAACCTTGTGGTAGCCTTCTGGCAACAGCTAACAATATCAGCTTAATGAGTTCGAATTGCACAAATACAGAGAACTTTCTATTTTAGTCTGAAGAAATTTTTTGGAGGAAAAGACATAATAAAAGTGTAGCACGTTTCCTGCTGCTGTGAATGGGCATACGCATGTTTTAGTGATTTTGTAGGAAATAAATATTGGATATTCTTACTTGTGAATTTAGATCTACATGACTACTATTTCTTCTTTTTGTTATTCAGAAAATTTCATTCAGTGAAAATTGTATGAAGTAACAGCAAAAATCCATTTTGCTAATCCAAGTATACAACATGGTGCATAGTGCATGGCAGAGCCTGCTCTGTTTTCCAGTCTTTTGTGATTTGAAACAGGTTTCACTCTTTATTTCATTGGCACAACAGACACTACAGCTCCTCAGAGCTGTTACAATATTTTCATGGTAATGCATATTATTATGGACCCATAATCTGTGCCTTATATGCATGACAGACTTTTAAAAAAATCCTCAATCATTAGGATTGTATCTACACGAAAGACCACCTCTAATCCATGTACAGTAGATGCAAACATGCCTAACATTTCAATGAAAAGTAGTCTCTGCACAGTGATCCTCTTGTTTTTTGCTCTTGGATTTTTATTCATATTCAAAAAAAATTTGCATTATCTTCTGCTGGCTCTCTGTTCCTTATGTTTATTTTCCACATAATTTAGTATGGAAATACACTCTTTAGTATTGGATTCTTAAACCGTCCCACAAAATTTTCTGTCTGAGACAGTTATCTACTAAATCTTTATTTATTAACCTCAATATATGTTCAGTATTAATAGAAACATATATACTTAATTTCTATTATAATACATTTTACCAGGTTTTGCTGTGAGGTGCAGCAGATGAGGGAATAAATAAACAAATAGATTGGTTTATTTATAAACAATAAAGTCTAAAACAAACACCTAAATGAAACAGATTAATTATTCCCTTCCATGTATTCTAAGAAGCTTCCATAGGAATATAAGCAGCTGTAAAGCATTTCTGAACAGAGACATGCAAATGATTGTTTGTATTTTCTGGTTTTTTATTTGTTTGCTTTGGAGTAAAAAAGCTAATTTCAGCCCCTGTGCTGCTGCAGTTGAATCCTCTGTGTTTCTTTGCTTTTAGTGGAAGAAGAGTGGTGTCCTTCCTATTTCAAAATACTTTTCAACTAACCTGCTCCTAAAATCTACCCCTTCTAAATCTGTTTAGCTGTTCTTGTGATAATACATAAATTCGTTTTCTTAAGAGATGCTTTAAAACAGTTAATATAGCCTGTTTATGACTGGAGCTGTATTTCAGGAACTATAAAAGCCCAGAAACAAACCTCTAAGAGGAAACAACTGTTGCAATTATAGTACCTTTATGTGGGCTTACAGGATATTAATTCAAGTATTTTGTCCTGTGCATGCTCTAGTAATTTCACAAATAAAAAAATTAAGATTTCAGCAGCAGAAATATATATCCATGCTGCTGTCTGATACCAATATGTGCCACAGTGATTATTTTTGTTTGCTCGTCCATGGAGCTTCATATATTTGAAATATGCAAATACTTTACACTTCTGTAGACACAATGCAGCTTACAGCTCCTCAACAGGTTGGTTTGTAGGGACAATTAATCTACAGTGTTACCATACTAGTCAAGGTATATTTCATATTCCTTAAATTAAAAAGCCCCAATCTTTGGGTAGCTGTGTACATTATGCATTTATATATCTAGCTGATAAACCCCCCTATTAATACAATTAATTTAAACCGGGAGAGATAAAATGTATTCTTACTTGAATAAGCAGCTAGCTACAACAGTTTCATACATGAGGAAATACTTCAAGGAAGATACAAACAATTTTTTTTGTTTTATTTGCCCCTTTCCTCTTACCCAAATAATTTAAGCGTTTGTTACTGGAAGAGCTTGAAATATTAATGGGACAGCCTGATAAGCTGTAAAATAGCAGAAACTTTTATATTTGGATAATGTATTTGTCCATCAGCAATCTTTGAGGAGAGTAAGAGATTAGTTACTTACACATTGGAGTGCCACATATAGACTTTTGTGGATAATTTTTCACTGTATGACTCTGGGTTTATGAAAACAAAATTCCTTTTTACTTTGGCCAAGTCAACTGGTTTAAAACTGCAGTCATACAGAGCCGATGCAAATACACAATTTTGTATCGCTTAAACACAGGAGAATCACACCGATTTTTTGCTAATAGCGGGAGTCAGCTCTGCTACTGTCCAGCAGAAAGCTCACAGGAATATATCCATAGTTCATGGATTTTTACATGCTCATTTTCCTTCCCTGTTCATGACTCTGCAGAACCAGAGTATGAAGCACATCCATACAACACTTCATGGGAAAGCTGTAAAACACTGGCTTAAAAGTTAGTACAGGCAAAAAAATATTTCTTTTTAAAGGGATTCTGGATATAACAGTACATCTCTAGATCAACTGGAACCATATTGACACTGAAGCAACAAGGAAAATTGTCTGTAAAAATGTAACTCATATTTTCTTCCACAAATTTTTCAGGAATATCAAAGAAAACTTGAGATAAATTTTAGTTTATGACTTTGCTTAATATATGAAAGTGTTACTGTACTGCAGAACTGTTCACTGGGCATTTGACAGAAAACTGCTGTTATTTGTGTGTGTGAATACCTGCATAGTCAGCTGTGGTTGCTGTAAATGTTAAAATCGTTTGCACTGATGTTTGAGGTGTCATTTTTATACCTGCGGGTATAAAATTTGAGCAAAAAGGTGCTATGAACTCTTCCATTCAAAATGCATAAACCGTACTACGTGGCTAGAAGAAGTAACACAGATTGAACAGTGACTGCTTCCACTGAAGTGTTCATAGTCAGCTCAAAGAACTAGCAAGATCTAAGCCCCACTCTCACTGTCTCCCACCAAATGGAGTGATAGAGAGTAATAAAACATTTGAGAAAAAAACGTATTTAGAGAATGTGGCATGTATTTCATAAGCAGCAGAGTTCTTTGGAGAAATAGTTTATTAAGACTTAGTCTGCCAGCTGTGTTACTAAAATATTTTATATAGATACCATGCATGAATTTTCAGAGTACAAGCTTTGTGGCTTTGGCTTATCACTGGGGCATTATGTTTAATCAGTCAAAGTCTAGTTAAAATGCTAACTTGTCTGGATATAGGGATATATAAGTCTTATAAATGTAAATGACTTGTGTTCCCACTGTGTCTTATTTTGCTAGTGGACAGAAATGAACAGATTATTTTTCTTTATACAGATTGGTATTTATTGTATTCTTTCCTCTGATTAATGATAACTGATGCTATGATTCCCAAGGCTATATACAAAAACGTCAGGACTTAATTTAATTGGTACTGCAAAATAAGTGCATTCATTTCAGTATTTATGTGTTTATGAGTGATGTTTTATAAGCTATATCTTCTATAGGACTTATTCAGCAATTTTTCTCTGACTGCATAAAAGCATTTCAGAATGCATTTGGTGAAGAAAGAACAAAGAATAGAGGTAGATTGACTAGCAGATTTAGTCAATTGTACATGATTAGTGTACTTAAAACATAATTTTTATTATTAATAATAGTATCATGATCTAGAAGAAATAGTTGTGAAGAAAAGTAATTACTCTTATCTCTTAGCTATATAGTCATCTAGCTACAATGCAGAGGTGAATTGTGTTTCCTCTTAGTCAATCCTGTATTTGGGTAGCTGTACATTTTCCTAGAAGAAGACATCACTGATAAAAGGCAAGAATCTCACACCTCATCTGAATATGTTAACCACTAGGGTATTAGACAATCTGGATGGTGACATGCGTGGCTACAAAACATCTTCCTGCTGTTTTTGAAGCATGACCCCTCCTAGTTTGTGGGCAAAGGCCAAGAGATGACTCCGGTTTGAATCCCCCGCAGTGGATGGGCTTAATGTGTCCTACCAGGCAGCTTCAGGCAGTTTCCTTGCTAGTGTGTGTAAATGCTGAAGTGCCCCATCAGATATATTTAGCTTTTTCTATGTACTGTATCCTAACTATGTTTGAAGTGATAACTATATGGGTGGATACAGACATATTCAGTCTACTTTGCCGCTTCTCTGGAGTTCATGGACACACAGGGACAGGCCTGTGTCTAAACTGATAGCTTTTCTGCTGACTAACTCAGAAAGCAAGTATGTGGGCTCTCAGGATGATTTGTAATATTAAAAATAAAAATAAAATCAAAAAGTCCTGCATGTTTAACAGTATCAGGGCTCAACTTGCTAAGGACAGACGTCTGTGTTTTAGGTATTACAATAGTTGTCTGCTGCCTAATGCAGCCATTTAAACATTGGCCCAATGCTGAAATAGGTTTGAGCTAATAATTGTGATACACGAAACTGAATTGGAACTAACGCATATGTTTACCTGAAGGGAGGTTGTAAAGAAGGCAGAACCAGACTCTTTTCAGTGTTGCCCAGTGACAGGACTGGAGGCAATGAACACGGCATGAAATGCAGGAGGTTCCCTCAGAACATCAGCAAACACTTTTTTGCAGTGAGGGTGTCAAAGCACTGGTACAGGCTTGCACAGAGAGATTGTGGAGTCTCCATTCTCGGAGATACTTAAATCTTGTCTGGACACGGTCCTGGGTGACTGACTGTAGGTGTCCCTGCCTGAGCAGAAGGGTTGGACTAGGTGACCACAAAATGTCCCTTCCAACTTCAGCCATTCTGTGATTCAATTACAGTATAATGTGTGTTTTCTCCACAGGATTTTAGAGTTGTGGCTTGTTTCTTTGAATCACTGTTACAGAGATAGATATCTAGGTCTTAATATCGCGGGGAGAAGTACTACCCAAAAATATGTATGTGGCACTATTTTTATCTTCTAATTTAAATAAAGATATTATCTCAACACTTGACTGGGTTTCTTGGGCAGGAATGTATCTGCTAAGTAGTGCAATCATTGGAACTAAACATGCTGTGCAAGTTGAAACAGGAATTAGGACAGGAAATGGGATAGGGTTTTCCCCTTCTGAAGGTGTGGCAAAGAAGTGGTTTTCCAACCTGAAAATTTCAAATTTTGCAGTCTACATTTATTTTCATTAAATATTTAAAAATAATGTTTTACATTAAATTCTTACATATATTTGTGTTGTATGACCAATTTGAGCTTTACATTATCTGTACTTCATTGGCAGAGATCAGGTACACTGTGAAGCCAGTAGTTGGTTAATTTTGAGTTGCAAACATGAAACATTATCTCTACATTGCAAATGTCTGTGACTTTGGCATATAAGTATATGACAGTTAAATTGTATTGCATATTTCCATCCCTTAACACGCTTTTTTTTTTTTAAAGTATTTTTACTTGCTGAAAGTTCAGAACTCAAATACTCTCTGCAATTTCCTTGAAATGTCTTTGCTCTTAAATTGCTTTGATATATTCTTAGACCTAATTCTGTTTTGTCATTTATGTCAATGGACAAATACTGTTTTCTTCAATGAAAATCAGCTGCACAGTCTTTTCTTAAAAATACCAGTAAACAGCACAGAGCTTTCAGACTAGTCCTTGGCTGACAGACCAGTGATCTACCATCCTGAAGGCACAGACAGACCCTGCTAAACAGTGGACATGGCTCAGGTAGAAAACGTCGTTCCACATATACTCCTTGCTTTTTGTAAATATACAAATTTTAGTAATATGGGTCACAGATCTTACCAGCCATAATTACCCATTATTGTGGTTTGCAATTTTATGCCTTGTGAAGACTGCAATATTCTGATTTGGAGATACCATATGACTTAGAGGTGCATACTGGCTTTGATGAAGTTATTTGCAGTTCTGGAACATGACCACAAAACGAAAGTGATACATGATAGTTCTGCTTGGGTAGCATTTAGCATCCTATCCCGTCTGCTTTAGAGGCATAAGTGATGACATAGGAACAGACTTACAGGCACTAGGGGACTAAAAAAAATTCACAGATTTTTTTTTTTATTTTTTAACTTAAATATAACTTATACCAAATAGGTAGAGGGGAAAACACAATAACACAATAAGCCACAGTAACATTTAAAAAAACTTCAGTTATACATGCTATGTATCACCAATAATCACAATTGTACAATGGTGATTTAATTAGTAATAGGGCAGATTATTACTCTATGCACTCCTTGCGTACATCCACTCACAGACATACACGTGCACATATTTCTGGGAACTAGAGGAAAATTCAGGCTGTGACAGAGTGAACTGATCACACAACAGAGGGTCAGAGGATCACAGTTCTGCTGCCATGAGAGTACATAAAATAACAATGTCCCTTACTACAGTTCAAAATATGACCAAGCATCAGACTCCCCTGAAGTGATGCTTTTTGTCTGTGTGGTATTCAGGGTTTGCTGAATTACTTCACAATGAAGTTATTCATGAGCAGCTGGGCTCGTGGGTGAGTGCAATGCAAGTTTCTACGTGCATGTGATTTACACAAAATGTGGTGCAACACAGAAAAATGAAATAACCCCTCATCAAGAACAACTGGCCAAACAGAACGGGGTTGGAGTGACTTTACGAGAAATCCACCTACTGCAAAAGTATATGTTTCAACAGCGAGAGCATTTCAAAACGTTTGGCTGTGATTTGGCATGCTTGTTGATGACATCCAAAGAGAAAACTCTGAGTTTATGATTTTTTTTTTTTTTCTGGCTGGTTGGGTGTTGTTTTGATTGTTGATTCCTTACCCTGATCTTAAGAAAACCAATTACAATATTGACATTGGACATGCGAGATTTTCACTTGATGTGAAAATGTGTAAAGATGCAAAAGAAAAGGAATAGCTGTTGTTCCCCAAGAATAACAATTTTAAGCAGTTGATTTTTGTCAGCTGAGCAAACTGAGTCCAGAATACGTGTTCAATTGTATATCTCAGAAACCAATAATCTCTATTATAAAATTCTGACAAGGAACAGAGAAAAACCTTCCTTGTTAACTCACATGTGAGAAAATGTGTCAGATTTAAAAATCTGTTGTGGGAAAGGGAATGTTGGCAAAGATGAAGAGATGACTTTTCCAAAATTTGTGCAATAGGCTCTTTAAGCTTAAACTGTCGTTTGAATGGCAGTTGCCAAACAACCAAACCTGATATTTTCTGGAAAAAAAACCTAACAAACCAACATTATCTATTATTAGGAAAGCTAAATAGGAAGAAATTCTCTCCAATACTTGAGTATTCAAGTCTAAAATGTTTCCACCAAAACAATGAATCTAAGTTCCACACATTTTCATGATCCAATAGTCGAACAGAAAATTGTAACTGACCAATCAAATACTTCATTTTGATTGTTTGAGAATCCTGATTTTCAATTTCAATAGCTATTTATTTATTTTTCATAGAAATAAAATAGACATTTAAAAATCATATTCTGTATCAGAAAAATGAACTTTTTATTGCAGGTATGAATTCTGAAATTCAAAGTTAAAAAAATATAGAAATATGTCAGTATGTCTTCTTTTGAAACTTCATGTTCATCAGCATCTGTCATATTTTTACAGAGATCAATTTTGAAATGAATTATATCACTATACTTTAATAAGTAGGAAGAGTGTATTTCCTTAGGGATGCATTCCTTGCATATAGTATTTTCACATTCTACTTCTGTAACAGGAGTTGGTGAAGATAACAATAAAATAAAGCAATTAATTAGTCTTTTTTTTTTCTTAAAATTTCTGTGAAGGAATATAATCTCTTATACCTTGCAAAAATGTATTTGTTGCTGTCAACAGAATTTCATTTACTCAAAAACCTGTGTAGCTTAGCTATTTTTGAATGTTTCAGAGAGTTATTTTGTATGTACTGTTTGTAAATTTGCCAAATTGCAGTGCCTGGTTTTGATTAGTTATTCAAGTAAGTTTTTCAGATGTGGAGTACATTGACTTCAGCACCTAAACTTGATAATTATAACTTTCTCAGATGAAAGTATTTTTATTCTTGCAACAGTTCAGTTAAGCAATAAAAGTCACCCCCTTTTCTAGGTGAAGCAGCAAGGCATGGAATGACTTCAGTTCTGATACACAGAAGTCCATTTAAGGATTAGTAAGTACTGGAATAGCTTTTCAAGAGAAATCAAGAAATTTCCTTGGTTGTTTTTGTAGGGTTATTTTTAGTTCTGTGATTTAGGCAGCTGGCTGAGATTGCATGAGATTTTAATGACAGATAATGAAATAACTTTCAGAATCCGGGTAGATGCAACTTATACAAAGTCACAGAGAAGGTAACTGGAAAAGCAAGGAGCTGAGTGGCAATCTCCTGAGGCCCAAATTAATGCTCCCTCCATTGCACAACCTTTCCTCCTTCAGGTAAATTAACAGAACTGGTCATGTTTCTAATTAGAGGGGCATTAAATCTTTGCCTTGTGATTGAGTAAGTGTACATTTCACCTTCAAGGTCTTGTGTATAAGAATCTGAAATAAAACACTGTGAAAATTTTGTCTTTGAAATCTATATATAGCTAGAGTCTGATTCAGACATATGCTGCAAGTGATTGCAAAAGATCTCTGTTGAAGTAAACTCATATTTAAGAGACAACTGTTTTCCAATTGCTCATGCAAAATAATAGCATTAACAGTATATTATTCTAACCTGGAGTCTTCCACCACAGGACCTCACGGAGTTAATGCTAATTAATTAGTTTAATGGTAACTCTGAGAAAACCAAAGTGAGTTTGGTGCCCAGTGCCAAAATCAGTAGAACCCCACAGCAAGCATGAATACAGATGTGTCCCAGAGACAGAAAGTTCTGCTTCAACATTTATTGCAATCAATGAGAAGACCACCATGAAATCCCAAGTCTTTCTACTGACTCACAGGGAAATTAGTTCAGGGTTCTGCAGAACTGCTTATTCCTTACAGTATTGGCTGACTCATTACAGCAAAAATGTTTCGTTTTTATTTATGTTATTAAAAAGACTTTTCCTCATAGCAATTAGCACACATATATAAGCAGGGCAGCGCTACTGTGAAGTCAGAGAATTTCACTGAAGCCAGTTGCATGTTCTCCATAAGACAGAGGCATTAATCAGTAACTTGATTCACAACTCTCCTAAGACAATGAATAGTATTCTAAAATATAAGATTTTGAATCAAGACCTGTTTTCCAAAAGCAGGAACATTCTTTACCTCTTTTGAGCACAGGTATTTTCTTCTTACTTAAGGGATTTAAAAGAGACTGATTTTGGTAAAATGCATGTGTATTCAAAAAGGCATTGAAAATTGGTCATTAAAACATGACGTTTCATCCTGCAGTGATTTAAAGGGAATTAAAATGTAATAATGAAGAAAGAAAAATGCAAATTTAGGATACACAAACCACCAGAACCAGTCCTTCTTGTGCTTTTGAACTTTCAGTATTTTTGACATACAATAGTTTTGCGAAGAAAAATCAAACCAGTCCCACTAACATGTAAGTGATTTATACAAAACAGGTGATAAATGAATCAGCCATACATATGTAGTGGTTTGCCTGTTAAGGTAGATATCTCGTTCTGAAACTCACTGGTGGTTTTTACCCTGTGGAGCCACAGATCTGCTTTCTCCCATGATCCAGTGTGGTAGATGCATGCGAACCACCCCCCCCAGCCAAACCAGCAGCAGTTTGGTCCAGGCTCCAGAGGACGGAAGGGCCTGAGCCACAGCCAGGCCAAGAACTCCTTCCAGGAGACCCACAGGGAAGCAGAACAATGCACCGAACACCGGTGGCCTGTGGGCGCAGGGAGTCTTGTGCAGACTTTTCCTACTGTATGCAATTTTACTACAATTCAACCACTTTGTTCTTGAGCTCTCCCTGCTAAATAAGTGAGCTGTATGGCAATGGTTTTACTACTCACAGGTCAGTGGATGAGCCCAATTCTAGTTCAATATTAATCATTTAGCTTAAGTAGATGCACACCAAATGTAATGGATTATTTAGAGATATAAGGTTGTATGGTTTTTAATATACTCTTTGATTCGTGTTACTTGGTAGACTAGATTTGCTAAAATTTTAAGCTCGTATTTACCAAAAGCAACTGCAGACTACACTAAATGCCTGCAAGATAATGTCTAGCTTGCATTTTGCTGGGAAAAATGGAACTGGCTGGGAAAACAATGATCCAAGGCTAACGCAGAGACATTATAGACATCTACAAAGTGGGGCCTATTTTGCACTTCGCTGAGAAGAAAGGATTTTTCCTGACGAAATGGCGCCTTCAAGGATATGGACCAAAACCAGTGTCAACAACTGAACAAAACAAAGGCCCCTGTGGAGTCAGAGAAAAAGGGTCCAATGGGGAGCAAAGGACCCCACGGTGAAATATTGCTATTGGACTGGATCTTGGTGTGAATGGTCTGTAAAGACATAAAAGTTTGCAGTTTTCTATGCTTGGGCAGACCTCTGCACAGGTACCCAGCTTGAGCCAGCCCTCCTGCTTTTCTACTCCATTAAATTTTTTATTTTCTGTGAATCTTGTCTCCTGAAAGTCTGCCCTGTATTTGGTTACTGGACCTTGCCTGAAAGTTTGCTACTGTAGTTCTAAAATACAGACTTCAAAGCAGACAGTTATCAGGGAGAGAAGAATCCTGACAGTTTGCACTGCGATGGATACAGGCCTCACCTGAAAGTTTGTCTCCGGAGCCCCAAGACACAGGCTCCAGAGTGAACAGTTATCAGGGAGGGAAGACAACTGAAGGCTTGCTTCGTGAATGGGTATCAGGTTCCTGGAGAGAAGGTAAGGAGCGTTTGGCTTATTCTATTTCCCCCATGCAGTAAATAACAGGGTGAACCCGCCACCGAGCTCTTCTAAGTCGTCCTGCTCTCTACAAAATCTAAACACTGTTCTGCAGCAAGCAGAACCCTAAATTACTTTCCCGTGACATCCAGTGGGGATTAACAAGTTGTATTGCACTACCATTAGCTGAATGTGTGATAGCTACCATTTATCTATAGAGCTTGTGAACCTTCCAAAAAGAGATCCATCCAGGTGATTATGAATTGTATGTAGTGTGAGGTGTGGGTTGCCTTACGAACTTATACACTGTTCCTAGAGGAGGGTCAATACTGCGTAGCATTCCTCCTAGTCAGGATGGGAATACCTACCTCTGCTCTAAATTAATGTTCAATTCTTAAAAGTAATGTACCATGCAGTAGTGGAGCCTTTGGTTAGTGTGGTAATAAAAAGAAGCTTAACTGGAAATTCTTTTGCGAACTTACATGTACTGTGCTTTATTAGCCTGGGGTGGGTCGTGCTCACCTCCATTAGTTTTCTGACTGATAGAACACATTTACATTCTGCAGTCTCTGTAAGTAGAGGATATGGGTTTCCCCACCACCAGCCCCGTTATTTTCTTCAACACCCTCACACTTTTTCCCTGCTCCACTAAAACAAGCTGATGTAACAATCTGGTAGGTATTGCTTAAAACTACTTCCATTTTTTCTAGACCAGTTGGCTGCCAGTTCAAATGGATTTGTTGAAACAACGTGCTTTTACCAGGCTACACACACTTCTCTTAGCAACAAGAGGTTCTGACGTTAGTTAGCTCTGCTCTGTTCAGTGTGGGATCAGAGCACCCCAAGGGCTTGTAGTCAAACTTCGTAACTTGTAAATTAATTGACAAGCTGCAGAATCCTCCTAGAGACAAACTAAGATTGATTTTCTCACTTAAAAAAAAAGTAAATCTGTAAATATGGGAAATAAAAGACTTAGGGTAACAACTAAGATGCAGTAATAAGTCAAGTCTAGTTTGCTGTTGATTTACACTGACACATTAAAATCAAAATAGTCTTAAATAACCTAATGGCATTGAGAAGCCTGTAGCTAAAATTAAGCAGTATATGTTAAAAAATCAGTAGGAGATTCTGGTAAAAATGGACTAGAGTAGATGTACAAAAATAATAGATTTGAAAAAAAACAAGAAAAAAAAAGTGTGAAACTGTATCTTGCCACTTTACTGACCCCTTTACTCTTTCTCCCCCTCCCCCTCAATCATATGAATAAGATTTTATTTGTAAAATTGTTTGCAGGAGGGACAAAGCTAGAAATGCAGACAAATTTCTCAGTCTGGGAAAGCTCTCAAAGGCTTTCAGAGCTTGTTCTGTGGGTCTCAGGCGAGGGGAAGGAGAATTTAGATAAGAAAGGTAAGAGGAGAAAATAAATCCTAATAATAAGGGACAGTAATAGCACACATTTCAATGTGATTTGAGTGTGAATATTCATATACCTGAATTTAAACACTTGCCTCAGTTATTTTGCTGAGCTAGACTTTAACTGAGGACAGCCTTGAATAACTGAGAACTGGCAAGACTCCATGTGAAAGAAAATACTCATATTGTGTGTCTGAAACCGTATTTTGGCTGTACCTCTAACTTTCATAGATATTATTCATGTCTGAATCTTAATAATGAGTTTGACCACCAGTTTGGGTCTCCCTTTAGCCAGGCTTTGATCAATCTTAGAAGCAAAGTGCACTTCAGTTCCCAATGACTTCAGTAGGACTTAACAGCACTGAGCGTTTTATAGGTGTGCACAGTGCCATGATGAAACCAAACCCATATGGAGCGTGTGCAAGAGGTGGTTTATCAGAACTGGAAAGAGGTAATAATTCTTTGGGAAGACGAATTTGAAACAATCAGATGTTGCCTCTGGTGTGCCATCAGATGTGTTTCCCTTTTATCTCCAGGGTGTGTATACGTCAGCATCTGCACTAGAGAGGGAGCACACCTGATAAACCCTTGAGGACTCTATGCTCATAGGACAAATATTGCTATGGAGGAGACTTACAGTCGCTGTCTGCAAACAAAGAAAATTGAACAGGAAAATCCTTCTAAACTAACCTTTTTAAAGTAATCCTTTTAAGATTTAGTGTTACTTCTGTTTTACTCAATTTCTTTTTTAATCATGTAAGACTGTAGTTCTGAGAAAGTTATTTTAAAATAAAATGAATGACAACAGGTATTTCCAGGGCTTTTAATGTGTAAGCTACTGCACAAACCTACAGCTCCAGCTGCTGGCAGATTTTCCTGGATTTTCTCAGCCATATGAGTAGGAGAAAACATGAAGGTGAAATAGTCCTAAGAAAACATACTTTTCTGCATAGAAAAAAATACATAAATAATAGTAATAAATGTTCCTATTCTTTCTTATATTTTCCTGTATTTTTCCTATACCCCTGTATGTTTAGAGACCATCCAGTTCCCCTTTCAAGGCTGGTCTTCCATAATGCAGCCAATGGATCAACAGGATGTATTACTAGCATGGCACAAGTCACAGGCTAGGTTGGTACACTGAGTCACAATGCTGATGTGCACAAAGTATGTATATGACTGATCTAGATATCATTAAAGTCTCCTCCACCTGGCTGCCAAGGGGAATGAGTGGATTACAGGTTTCAAACTAAAAGGTAAAAAAAAGCTTCTAGTCTAGATAGAGCTCATTGCTTTTATTGTCTTGTGACGAAACAAAAATGCAAATGAATTCTTGCATATTTGAGGAACGGACTCATGGCACCCGCCCAAACAATGAACCAAACCCACAATTAAATCACAGAAGTTGTTAAAGATAACAAGAGCAGTGACAAGGAATAAAATACATTCCTTGAGGAATAAATTAGCAAATAATCAGAAACATTTTTCCTTATATACTTACTATTTCTTTTGTGATTTTTTAAATAAAAGACTACTATGAATCTATAAACAAATGAAATGTATTTCAGTACACAGCATAAATATATAGTTTTAATATGCAGATAGATATTTGTTGCAATTAATTTTAAACTAGCTCTACATCATTGCTTTTTTAGCCTGGTATTTTCTGATAATAAAGAAAAAAAGAGATATAGCAATTAATTCCAATTGTGTTAAGCATTACTACTAGAATATGTGCTACAATAATAGCACAGATCATGCGATACTAACTTTTTGAACTAATTTTTCATCGACAGATTATTGATGAGCACTTCATTTTGCTTCCTCAAGAGCAGATATTTCTTCATCTGTAGAAGTTCATTCGAAAGTATTCCCAGTAGACATCTCCTCAGGGAATATAATGCTGAGTCGTAGGAAAAGAGAGCAGTGGGTAATGTGTGTGCTTTGCCAAATGTACAACAGGTACTAAGTTGATGAGAAATGTGCAATTTGTCTAAATATGGAGCAAAGACTTCCATAATTCAGCACATACAAAGGACTTATTTTCCCAAATGTTCTGTTTCCTAAACGAACTAGTTTTCCCTGTAACAGGTTAATCCTATAAATTACTCACTTAAGCAAGCTATCTGTTTCTACAAGAAGGTTCATTAAGATTAATAAACTGTTATTAAAGGCAAGCCTTACAATTGTTCGGCTTGCCTTGCTTTTCCTTTTTTTGTGTGTGTGTTTTAATGTCCTTCTAAATTTGCCAAATATGAATCATTTTTGTATTTCTGAGGATGGCTTGATCCTAGAATGAGTTTATTTTTTAAATTGGAGCCACAAAAGTTTGACCATTATTGAGACAAAAGCTAAGGAATATAATATGGCCCCTAGTATGTCTATAAATAATAATAGTGCTTGAAAAGCCTTATGCATAATGTATTGTTATAGATGTACATATCTACACAGCAATAAATGCTGTTGACCTTTCTTCCTTGTGCTTGAAGAAAGAACTCAGTATAAGAACTGGATATACAGTGTTGCCATGAACATGTCTTCTGAAACCCAGGTTAGAATTTGCAGACATTTGACTGTGTTCAAAACCTAAGAAAGGTGGTTTGTGGAGTGAAGACAATGAAAAAGATGTGGGCTTTTCTCTTAGGAGTCTGCAAGCAGTATAGTACTGTTTTCACAAAACTTAACTATAAACATAAGCAAAGTAGGAGGAGAAATATTTTAAAATAACTCAATTTCTGTGTTTCGATCTCACACATATAAGAGGCCCAAACCATCATTTTGGGTTTCACTATTTCCCCCTTTATGCCTCTCCACAAGAGAGTATTGCTCCAAGACATCCTGCAACTTTTGAAATAGGACATTTAATCCTTTGAAAACCTGATGAGCCACTCCAGCAGAAGAACCCAGCCAAGTCTTCAAATTAAAGGGCTTTATGAATTGTTTCTCAGCGAAATTGCCAGAGGATTAGATCCAACTCTAACCACCTTAACTCTCCTTCCTGGGAATTCTGCTTTTCAATTTAATGAATTACAAGTAAAGAAAGCACTCTGCAGTCTTTTATTAAGAAGTTTTTAGAAGCAGCTCAAAATGTATACAATCAACAGAGCCCAGGGTGCAAGTACAACATCAAGGGTCATATTTGGGAGGCTGAGAACATCAACACCATTCTCTTCAAAGCTGTGAATAAAACTGACCATATCTGAGTCTCTGATGTTATAAAAAATCCCATGAAACCTGCTGATAAAACAGTATCTCTGGAGCTAATGCTCATCCACAAAAAAAATATAATACTGCTACTATAATATTTTAGGTTGTGGTTTCATAGCACCTGTCTACTGTGGGTGCTCATTGATTCTTCACTGATAATGAAGAAAAGAAACTGTGTGGTTGTTTTCCTCTCAGATTGCATTTTAACTCACAGCAGGTGAGTCTACACCTCTACAGAAGCACAGCCTGTGGCAGACTGGGTACTGCAGGACTACACCATGAGGCTGCGGGCTTACACCCTTCTGACAACTCGCATGAAAATCAGGATAATGACATCTAATGAAATTTCCTTTTTTTCTGATTTTGTGGGGGGTTAATCCTGCAGTTTGAAAATACTAGCTGCATTAACATAATTAAACACCAGAAATTAAGCTTGAAAGATTAGGAAATATCAGAATTACAGCTGATTGAGTAACATTCTTTTTGACCCTATCAGGCCCTCGTAGTATGACTTAGTCTTTAATTGCATGATCAGATACTATTTTCCACAGTAATCCTACCTTATTTAGCTAATAGGTCAGCCCTGTTCCAAGAATTGTCCAAGCTTATGTAGTTAAAGATGTTGCTAGCTTACACGTGGAACCACAGTTTCTCATACCTTAGTTCTCCACATCTAAATTGGGTATAATAATACCTTGCTGTCTCATTGATGTGTTGTGAAAATAATTTAATTGGTGTTTGTGCATCACTTGGTGACTACAGAAGGCTACAGGAAAGCCCAGGAGGAAAATAATAATTTTGTATCTAGGGAAGGCCTTGAGTCACATGCATTATGCAGGGTGTGGGCACATTTTGGACAATGGATAATAAACAAGATGTAGAAAGAGAACAGATCAGCAGTGGCATCAGATATCACATGTTGGCTGCACCTGATTTTGGCAGGTAAGCAGATCCTGGCTCATGTACTTGAAGTAGAGGAGAGGAAGGAGCAGGAGCACAAGACGTAAACCAGTCCAGCCTGCGCACTGAAAAACACAGACATTTACTGGAGGGAGAAAAAAACAACATATATGGTTAGGGAAGTAGAAACTGCAGTGTAGCAGATACATTGCCATTCTGTAGCATTTGAGTGCTAGAGCTGATAACCTAACCAGAATTCTCTGAACATATTTTTCTTTCTTTTGTATATACATAGGTTCCATCTACTCGGACAAACGTCTTAACTCTGCTCTAGGTTCTTCTTTGGCAGTCTTTAAGTAAATCACCATGAAATACGAACCTCATTCCACAGAAACAACCGATAACTACAAGCCTTCAAGATCTATATCATAATCCACCTCGGCTAACGGAAACCTAGCTGGTCTTGCAGCAGTCCCTGGAGTTTCTCAGCTAAGCCTTTAGTCAATTATGCGGATGAGATGACTGATGAAAGAAAACCTCTGAAAAAGCTGAAAAGCCCTACAAAAGATTAGGATGTCTAACTGAAACCTCTTTGTGATTGTAACTTGCTAGATGGTTTCAGGTGAGTCTCACTCTAAGAAGTTCAGGATTGTAGGAGACAAAACAAATCCCTAAAAATTCTCTTGTTTTTCAGGAAGCCACAGGCAAAGCCAAAGGCTATGTCAGAAATATTAGCATGAAAATGCTAATAATATGACAATATGACAAGGTAATAAAATGAATGATAAGGTAAGCTGTTAACTTTTGCACCACATTTAGATATCAGTTGGAGATAAAATGTAGTCCAACAGTCCAAACTGTGTGGAAAAAGGTAGGATTGTTGGCTCATAAAAGGCTGAGAGAGGGAGAAAAAATGCTCAATGTGTTTAAAAGCATTGTGAATTTCGTCTCAGTTCTGTGTTTTATGTAACTCTTACGTAACTACATTTAATCTTACTTATTTCTCAATAATTGTGAGAAACACATAAGATGACCATCTGAAACATAAGAGCTTTATTTAATCTCTTTGTTTTATTTCTCTCCAAGTCTACAGACAATTCTATACTTTCCATCACGTTTTTCATATTTGTCTTACATAGAGCCAAAGCTAAAAAAAACTATGTAGAAATGAAAATTTAAGACAACCAATGCTTCACAGAGTCATAGAATCATTTCAGTTGGAAAAGACCCTCAGGTTCATTGAGTCCAACCATTCTCGATATTAAAGGTGCTTTTGTAATTATTTGTGGCAGCTATGTCATTCCGTGAACATCAGTTATGGTGCTGTGAGTGGCTGGAGCAGATTCAGGTGGCAATATTTTCTTCATACTCTGTACCAGAGCCTGCATCACTGTTGACAAAGGGGCAAATCCTGTATTTCAAAACTGTGTGTCAGGTACAGCATGTGCAGATCCTAGGATGGTTTTTCCAATGAAAAAAAGATTGAAACAAAGCAAAAAATGAAACATGCGGTAATTTCCCCCCCTCTATTTTGTAGAAAAGAGGAAAAAGTCATTGTGAACCTGCTATAGCTTTGCCTCTGTGTTCTTACAAGCACTTCTGCATAGCAAACAGGTCAAGGTTTCTCTGGTGTTCACTGTGTCTCTGGTCCTTCTCCTGCTCTTCAGCAAAGGGAAATACCAAAGCCGAGGAGGAGAAATTCTCTGCTGTGAGAACTGTGTCACCCCAGGTGTGAGCTGGGAGATGATGACTGTGGGTGAGAGCCAAGCTGGATGGAAACTACAGGGAAAGCTCTGGAGAGCCGGGCTGGTGGACTCTGTCCATGGCAAAGTGAGAAGCAGCACCAGTGAAGAGCGCTTCTCCAGGGGCAGCACTCCTGGCAGGAGTCACAGCCTTGGGTCCTCATAGCAACACACTGTCCAACAAATCTTCCCAGTGTCCCAGCACAAGCAAAGCCAGCCAAAGAGATTGTCTCTGCCAGTTTGTCTGTCTGCTTCTGCCTGAAGATGGTGCTGCTTCTATCCTGAGCCTGCATGGAGTTACAGACAGGACAAGTAAAGGAACTTTTTTGTTTCTCTGGTCTCTTAAACACAATAGAGTTTAAGCGAAGTCATTTTAGTTTGTTTCCCTACTTCTCACATCTGAGTTCTGCTTTTAATTTTTATACTCTTATTAATAGCAAGGAAGAAGGCAAGGGAAAACCAATAACAGAAACCCAAGGTCTAATAAAGTCATTCGCATCCTAGAAAGTTCTCTCTTTTGAATGATCTATATTAACACTTTTCTTCTGCTATGTATTTTGCTTAACATTGTATTTCAGAAAGAAAAGCAATTTGTCAGGTGTTACATAGTGGATCTAAATTCACATTACTGCACTTCAAAGGAGGTATGTATTTACTGGCTGAGGTGGAGGGGATTTCAGCTTTCAACTACTATATCTCAGTAGCCCAACCTGAGCAAAATATCTTACCCATTTCATCCCCAAGTAGATTTTGCTATGGCCCAACATATAGTAGCTAAAAATACATCTGGAAAAATACCTGCTCATTCATCCATCCATCCAACTTGTCTTTGCATTTTGAACCTACTATCTGAAGGATTGTTCTGTGTCACAGGGGATGCATGTGGAAACGCAGATCAGAGTGCCTGAAAGCGGAATCTGGTCTAAGGGAATTACATGGCAAATAACCGAACTTTAAGCTTACGTCTTCCACAAATACTGTCACATTTATTCTTTCCCTGCACTGCTTCAGCTGTTTGTTTGCATTTTTATTAATCTATAAGGATATGGAAAATTGTATCAAAGCATTATTTTCTTACTTAAGTAAAAGTACAGTGGTATAAATTTAGCATTCTTCCTCCTTGGGAGGAGTAATGAATAGGAATTAGTTCTCTTTATTCTATCAAGTAGTCAATTAACTAAAATTTGTTCAGAATGTAAAATGATTCCTATCCTATATCCTGTCCCTGACAGCATTATTTTCTCTGTATTTCATAGAATCATAGAATCATTTAGGTTGGAAAAGACCTTAAGATCATCTTAAGATCATCAAGTCCAACCATTAACCTTGCACTGACAAGTCCACCACTAAATTGTGTCCCTAAGCACCACATCTACACACCTTTTAAACACCTCCAGGGATGGTGACTCCACCATTTCCCTGGGCAGACTGTTCCAATGCCTGACAACTCTTTCTGTGAAGAAATTTTTCCAAATATTCAATCTAATCCTCCCCTAGTGCAACTTCAGGCCATTTCCTCTTGTCCTATCACTTGTTACTCGGGAGAAGAGACCGATACCCTCAATGCTATGCTACAATCTCCTTTCAGGTAGCTGTGGACAGCGATAAGGTCTCCCCTCAGCCTCCTTTTCTCCAGGCTGAACAGCCCCAGTTCCCTCAACCGCTCCTCATCAGACTTGTGCTCCAGACCCCTCATCAGCCTCATTGCCCTCCTCTACACTCTCTCCAGCACCTCAATGTCTTTCTTGTAGTGAGGGGCTGAAAAATGAACACAGTATTTGAGGTACTACCTCATCAGCACTGAGTACAGGGGGACGATGACTTCGAGTCCTGCTGGCCACACTATTTCTGATATAAGCCAGGATGCTGTTGGCCTTCTTGGCCACCTGGGCACACTGTTGGCTCATGTTCAGCTGGCTGTCAATCACCACCCCAAGGTCCTTTTCCACCAGGCAGGTTTCCAGCCACTCTTCCCCAAGCCTGTAGCATTGCATGAGATTGTTGTGATCCAAGAACAAGACCTGGCACTTGGCTTTCTTGAACCTCATACAATTGGCTTCAGTCCAATGATCCACCCAGTCCAGATCCCTCTGTAGAGCCTTCCTACTCTCAAGCAGATACCCACCTGTTCTTTCTTCCGCATCTACTTTCTCTGAATTTACATTTCAGAGAAGAGTCACATATGCTACAGAGGAAGAGATCTCCAAGAACACCGATGTCACCAATTGTGAGGTTAGCTGTGCATGTCAAAGGAATAGTATGAGCAGTTACTTTGCTCCTGCAAAAAGAGGGACCTGTAAGTGCTATATGCTGACTAACTGGGTAAGAAAAGTGAAGAGAAAAAGTGGTCTCCAGCCTGTATCTCCACACCCTCATAGTGACTCAAATACAGGTGCCCTCCCAAACACATCTCCCTTAATCTCCTGCAGATTTCTGCTGCCTCTCCTCTCCTCTCCTCTCCTCTCCTCTCCTC
>VWYH01003510.1:0-44079 GCA_013399365.1 Pampusana beccarii | reverse complement strand
AAAACAAAAGGAATTTTTTTTTTCTTACTAAATCCACCTTGTTCGGAGCAAGGTGCGACTCTTGCCAAATATATAAATAAACAAAAATGAAAGAGGTTTCTCCTTCATCTTCCACATATGTTTTGATTCTAGTTATTTTAGGGATCACTTGTAATAGCAATATATCTATTAAAAAAAAAAAAAAAGGCCAGATTTTATTTTCTTTAGCCTCCTTTCCCATACTGCCTGCTTCCAAGCTGTAACTGCACTGTTAATTTGCAGTGTTTCATATGAGAAGCACCCTGTTAGCTACACTGATGTGAGAATGCTCTATTAAATTTGGATGCTTTCAAGGCTGCTCTTGACAAAGCAGCTTGAATTCACATTCCCAGCAGCATGGAAGAAATGGGGGATGCAAATTTATAACATTTATCATCACCCTCCAACTGAGCCTTTCTCATTAGTCAAACCCATCTAACTCCATGAATTTGATCATCTATAGGTCTCTTTCTTAGCCCACCAGAAAAGTCCTAAGAGGCTTAGATACTAAAGCAGGACTAAGATGAAGTATCAATGCCTAAACCCCAAACAGTTCTCATAAATCCTTGCTCAGCTGCTGCCTGAGCTCACCAGGTGCCTAAGGCTGCCAGATCAGCCCTTTGCTTTCCTTTCAGCTGCTGAGCTCACCTGTGAAATCCATACATGATAGGAGCTGAAATCCAGCTTTTCATGCAGTTTCTAATTCAGCCTCATGTTTGGTTCGGAGTATTTGCTGCTGAGACAAGGAGAGGAAAGGCTGTCCCCACTCCATGAATTCAGTGGTGGACTGGACAACCTTCTATGTTCACTTTCTCCTTTGGGTGATGGGGAAGATGGAAATGCAGAAACAGTGTGGGAGCCACAGCCAGCTGCCACTGAGCCTTCCCCCAGGCAGTGTGGGTCACCACAAGGACTGCTGGAGATTTCCCTAGTACTGATGTTGCCAATTACCTTCATACATTGTCTTTCTCTATCTTCCTGCAGTTTCTGTGACAATTTTCCTGTACAGGAAGAAGCTAAAAAAATGCAATACTATTTCTCCTTTACCGTCTGGGGAACATGGAATAGAAGACAGTTCGCTGATGAATTAATGGTGAAAAGGAAACAGTGGCATCAATGCCAATGTAACATTTTCTTCACTAGACATTGTGTGAGCTGTCATGTTATATGTGGTATCCTCCCGTCTCATCTTCTGTGATCCTCACTGCAGGGTAACAGCTATGTTTTTCAGGATGGGAACCACTGATTTGCCCCATTCTAGCACGACCACCTCTCCACAGTAAGCTGCAGAGTCTGTTGTGTGCATTGCTCCATCTCTGTGGAGTTCTCTCTGAGCTGCTTGCTTTCTTCAAATAAATTTTGTAATCTTCTGCAGTGTAGCCTGATCTCTCCTTAAAGCTATATTTAGAGCCATTATTCCATCATGTTCTACACTATTTCTCTGTGCCCTCCATTCAACTTGACTTGAAGGGAACTAGCACATGATACTTGTCTCTACCAATGCTTTTCGATCGTTTTGTCCTTCTGTGCACCCTGAATTGAGGCCAGAAGCCCCATTAAGTTGTTACAGCTCTAACCTGGTTAGCTTTTTACAAATCCAGACCGTTTACCGTAAGAACAGACTATGTAAGTATTGCTACAGAAAATAAAAAGGTAATTTAAGGCATGAAATCACTCAAGGAGAGCTAAATATAGCACACTGATATATTTGTTGAGGAAAAATCTTTGCAGCAAATCTGGTGTTTATCCACCTGTGACCCATCTTTGTGGATTCACAATTTGGCAGCAAAATGTGATCTATGTGAGAATTGTCATTTTTGTCTTTCTCCAAGTGCCATGCACTGATTCCTTGATGAAATGCTTATAATCATTCTGATGACATGAGCAAGTGTTTTCCTCACATTCCCTCATAATCTTTTGGGGAAAAATCCAAAAATAGTTTTCACAGTTCACTGTTTCTGTTGCCTGTTTGCAAAGAAGTTCTGCAATAGATTTATGTTGCTTTAACGCTTACCTTTTTCCAGCTGTAATGTAGACCAGGTCTCAGAAGTCTTTTAGGATTTTCCTCTTTTATTGTGATGAGACCTGGCTACATTATTGGTGTGGGGGCCTGACCTCTGTGGCCCTCTCCTTTAGTTGGTTGGCTTGACATGGTCCCTCACAGGATTTGTACATCACTTTTGGTGTGGGTTTTATGTAGTTGTGTCTGCTAACTAGGTGTAGCCAGGTGTAGCACTACATGTCCTACATTTTTTCTCCACTTATTTTTATGAATTACAAGTGACTCAACTTCAAGTGACTCCCTGCTTGCAAAGGACAAACCCTCTGGTAAATGTTCAGCTTGTTAGCTCGTGTGTAAATTTTCCATAACTCCTACCAATAATGAGTTCTGGCTATAACATATCCTAACTATTAATTTAAGGGGCTTGATAAGCGTTTCCTTCAGCAAATCATGATATTGACCTTGGAGTTCAGGGGTTAATTTCGTTTCCTTAGAAACAAACCAGCCAGCTGAAACATTTGTGGCTGATGCCAGGTGAAGTTATAAAGGAATGAGTGGGAAAAGTACAATATTGGAGTTGTCTGGGAAATCTGAGGGGGTCGTACTCTCATGTTTTACTGCTCAGAAACACACCTGAGAACTATCAGGGAGTAAAATGTAATGAATACAGATGTAAATGTCTATTCTCATGTAAAAGCTGTATAATTCACAGAAGACGAAAGCTGACACAACCATCTGTCTGTTTTATTACACTCGTTCATACCTTGGCTGACTTCAAAGGAACTAGAAAAAAATGTTGGACATGCACAACCAAAGAAAGCTTCATTCTGTGAAGGACATGGAGTTTTGCTGACAGGGCTATAACCAGGAGATAATTAGGTTTTACCATGCCTGACCTTTATTAGTAGTGAATCCAAATGCACTGAGAGTCTAGGATCAGTGCTTATTCAACAGCTTCCTTGGGAATGTCTGGATTCCTCTGTGTGTCTGGATGTGCTGGTAGCATGTTGTGCCTATACCAGAGCACCTTGAGAGACCAGCGGTGTTGCTCGGGTCCTGGCCAAATGCCCTGAGGACAACAGGATTCTCCACTCTAACTGTCCTATTCAGTCATAAAACTTGCTGTTAAAGGAATATTAATGCTCTAGGATCAAAAGTACTCAAAAGGTGATAGAAAAACCGGAAGTTTCTTGTACAACATTACATGCGTACTTTAAGTTAGTCTTGAGTAAAAGAAAATAAAACAAATTCCAGGCTATATATCCTTCTAGGAGCTATTACACCTTGGAGAATATTTCAATGCAGGACAAACATAATTGTCTTCTATGGCTAAATTAGACCTGCTCTGTTTTGATGGAGACAAAGCTGAAGGATTTGTATGTATCCTTGTGTGTCTGGTGGATTCTGCCTTTTCTTATAAGAGTGAGGGTAAGATATATTAAATGTTCTCTTTGGTTCAGAAATATCATCTCATCGCTCCTCATTGCCATTTACCATGGGTCGCTATAATCGTGGCAAGAAAATTGAATATAAAAGTTGTTGGGATTTGCTCTAGAAATGCTTATTTGTGATATCACATATCTCCTAGGTCTGAAGGAAAAAATTACTTTCCAGAGGATACATGGAATAAATATACAGTGTTTACTTCAGCTGCTGTTTCTGACTTGTTTGAGAGGTCATTACCACATGAGAGAGAAAACACAAATACAGCTTTTGATCTCTTTTTGAATGTTTTTTTTTTCTGGAGAATTTAAATGTATCAACCTCAACTTATTGGTGGACCATATTAAGGAAGCAAATTTGGGGGGCTGTCTGATTAAGAATGCTTTATGAATAATAAGTTTGAAATTAAATTTACTAAACAGAGAGCCTGGGAATTTTTCTGTATTAAAGAAGAAAAAAAAACAAAACAGAAGGAAAAACTAGCAACTTTAGCAGATACTTCTTCAGATCTCACAAATATTGTAAGAGCAGGACGCTGCACAGGCATTTAAGGTCCACCTTCTCCTTCTGAAAGTAGACCTTCGATAGCTTCAGAGGTTCCTCAGGACCAGTTCCATAAGTATCTAATTCTCTCCAGGGCTGAATGACCTGAAGACAAGAATGCCCAGGTTCAATGCCCCTCGGTGCTGTTCATCTCAGTATTGCAAACCTTAAGTACCTATAGGGTTTAGCCCTGAATCTGTCTTGTCTGTTCATTCCCCACAGACATAATGAAGTTCCCTCTTCAAAGCCAGAGTGTGTTCTGAGGAACAAGGCATTCTTCACTGCTTGTGAAGAACTCAGTTACTGTAATAACAGAGATAAAAGTGGACAGACAGGCAGATATTGTATAGCCATCTATCTCAGTAGCACAGGGCACTGCGTACATGTTAAAAAGCGCTTTAATTTATTTGAGGGCAAAAGACGTTGAAGCCATACCTATTGAAAATTCTAGTACACCTGCCTAACAGAGAGAGCCACTGCAAAGAATCTAGTTTTGTATTTGGTTAGGTCAGCTTGACATGGTTTCTGGAAATCATAGAAAAATATATACAGATCAGCTACAAGAAAAGATACTTACGAAGGTCTTATAAGAAAGTTAGACTGACAAAAACAGCAGCAGGGTACTTGAAATCTCGAAAGTGGGCTGTGAAGCATTAAATTTGTCATGACTGCAAAATACGGTTAGGAATTTGAAAGGCTTAAAAACAATGCTAAGAAAAAATTGATGTTTTTTGCTGATTTTAATGAATGAAAAAAGCGTCAGTAGTAGGTTTTTGCATGGATTAGGATCAGAAACAATATAACTGCTTTTGAATCAATTCTCTTTCATTTGAATAGTAATATAGGATTCAAAAATTTAAGCTGCAGACTAAGAATATCTTTAGATAAAAACAAAACTTGCGCCTCACAGATGTGAAAATGAAGGCAAAATTAAGCTCCAACAGGGTGACTTGATCCTTGACATCAGAGCAACAGGCAGCCAGACAAGAATAATTAACCTTATAGAACTTATGATTTAAGTGGTTAAGAAATTGAGAAATTTCTAAAAAAAATCTCTGGAAGTCAGTAGGGCACTAGTTTTGTTCCTCACATCTTGTGGAGCACTTTACAGTGCCTCAACGAAATACAGATAAGCAATATGCTCTACAGATTGACTGGTTTGGGCCCAGGTATGACTCTATAATAATAATGATAAAATAAAAAACAAGCAACAAAAACCACCACACACTTGCCGTATGGCTGATGAGGTATAATAACCAGACAGGGCAAATCAAAAGCCAAAGAATAAGACACATTTTTAGCCACCTAAGACACAAATACATCTTAACCTGAGATTTCATTAAATTGTTAAAGTATAATACTCAAATATCTTGAAGTCTTATGAAACAACCAAATTTAAGGATTTAAAAAAAAAAAGCATATGTAGTCTTAGAATTTCCATGCAGAAAACAACAATAAAAAAGAAAAAAAGAGCACAGCTGAATAAGTCACCTGTATCTCAGTGTGATAAAATGTGATAAACCATGTCTTGTTGGCTTTTATTGAACAATGCCTGTCTACATAACACTACTGCTGAAGGATAAAGGTGAGTGTAAATAAGAATAATTTAGGTTCCTCACAGCTTTCAATGTAGCATTTTTAGGAGTCCATAAACCTTACCATTGGGCCCTGCTGTGGGTGGAGGAGACAAACATTTTTAAGGTTAAATGCATGCTTGTCAAATGCATAAAAGGCCACAGAAACACAAAGTGACAGTTAAAAACTAGCTTAGAAAAACACTATTCATTGCTCCTTAGATTATTGTATTTGACTACTATAAATTATTGTTGGGCAATAACCTCTGAAATTATTGCCAAGTGAACAAAGTGAGTGCCCTATGGGTGCTTCAGAAAGCTCGTCCTCTGGCTGACAGTGATACACAGAGACATGTCAGGCAGCAAAACCAGAATGAGGAGCATGTGCATTTTAAGGTCAGTGGCATTTAATGAGCCACAAATCTAGTTTGGTTTCCACATCCTCCTCCTTTTGTCTCATGCGATATAATGTGACGATTTCAAGCACTTTTCTTAGCTTTCAAACAATACCTCTCCTGGAAGGAAAATGGGACTACATCTCTGACAAACTGAAAAGCACTGAAAATGTTGTTTAAGAGCATCCCGACTTTGTCTCTGTGTGCAGCTGGCCATTTCCTTCACTGTTGAAATCGCAAGAGCCGCTCTTGTGTACACAGCTGAGAGTGTGCACAGGCCAGGTTTGAGCAATGCTTAACGAAGTATAGCTTGCTGCCCTCCAGGAACCACTGGAATTGCTTTGATTAATATCTATTTCACACAAGACGTCTTCTGGGAATGCTGCCTCCGTGGCATAATCTATTCCCTACGGCAAGTTACCTGGATGTACATATTAACACTTAAACAGATCGTTGATTGTAAGTTATGGCTACAGCATATGCCAGAGATACAGATGAACAAATGGAAAGTTTCACAGCCCATTCAAGAGAAGGGGTTACATTTTTACAGGGTCCCTCACATTTGACTCACCACTTCGATGTTACATGGCTCGCTGGGCAGAGACAATAACATGGTCTTGCTGGCAAATCCATCACATAAGCGATACTGAATTACCTTTTACAGTGAGGGCAAGTCATTTTACAGCACCTGTACAAAGCTTCTTGTCATGTTCAAGTCTTTGAACAGAAATCCTTAAGAGTTTTTCTATTTCATGGTCAGTACTTCAAATTTCCTGGATTTTGGCAAATTATTTTGTGAGATGACTGAACTAGTTGATGGTCTCAGGCTGAATGACTTGAGCATTTTTAAAGACATAATCCCCAGGAGATGTTGAAGCTGGCAGTACAGATAAGCTCCTTATGTGGGTGACTGAGACAATTTGTTCTGCAAAGACTCCCATGGGCATGAAACAGGGCACAGGTGAGTGAGAAGAAGGCACAGGTGAATCCAGCACTAGGGGCAACTTGCATTAAATATGTGAGATCAGTGCTATCCCTCTCATTCTTCACAACAGGCATTTTTCAGAACCCTATGTGAGGCTATGGAATCTCAGCCCTGACCATGCCTGGGTTCAAAATTGTCTCTGTAGCTTGGAGTGTTCGCATTCAAAGAAGATGGGCAGGCGCATTGCTGTAAGCGGCAAGTAATATCAGCAGGGACCTGGTACATGACCTCAGAGCATTCCCAGCTGTGATCTGGGGAATGGGGACACGTGGGGTAAGCAGCAAATTATTTTAGCCAGTGCTGATTTATTTAAGTGTTGATTCTCATCTGGTTTTGGTTTTTGTAGTTACACATAAGTACATTTCTGCTCCCTTTAACTGCCTCCTAACTCTTAAGGCTCTCAGAGACAGTTTTAAGCACAACAAGGCTTGTAGAGAGAGGTAATACTTGTACTTAAACCAGTTATCACAGTAAATACAGACAAGCGTTCACTCAAGGACTCCATCAGGCTTGAAACAGAAGTGGTGACTTTCATGCCAAGCGCAGTTTGGAAACAGTTGCTCTGACTTGAGAAGAATTATGTTAATTTTTTGGATGCTTGGGCAGACATTACGATTTCCTGTGAAGTGGCAGGTGAAGGATAGACAGTTTGTTGTCTTTATTCATCTCCTTGGCACAGAAGCAGAGAAAAGTCATGGTAAAAGCAACAGGTACCCACAAACAGTTTCACAGTGTGCCACCTACAGAGTGATGTTAGCTCGAGTCTCTGGATGGATGCTTGTTCCTCCTTCTGCACCAGCTCAGCTGGCCTCACTTTTAGAGTTTTGCTGGTCTATTTTATTAGGAAGTAAACTGGATTACCAGAGCAGAGGTTTGAGGATTCTTTTATCAGCCAAGTGCAAAGTAAAAGGAGAACCCAGTGCATAAAACATAACGACACAATAAATGTCATGATCGTTCTAAGTTAGAAATTACGAAGGGGAAAAAGACACCAGGTAGAAAAATGTGCTGACAGGGCTGAGTACAATCTAAGTCAGTTTTTTAAATGTGCAAAGGATAAGAGAAATCCTAATGCTAATGTTTGTCAGAAAAATGCAGTAATGAATAACTAAAAAAAAAAAAAAAAATAGAGGACAATATATGTTAAACTAGAATCATTGAATCATAGAACGGTTTGGGTTGGAAGGACCTTCAAAGCTCATCCAGTCCAACCCCCCTGCCATGAGCAGGGACATCATCAACTACATCAGGTTGCTCAGAGCCCCGTCCGGCCTGGCCTGGGATGTTTCCAGGGTTGGGGCATCTACCACCTCTCTGGGAAACCTGGGACAGGGTTTCACCACCCTCATTGTAAAAAATTTCTTCCTCATGTCTAGCGTGAATCTCCCCTCCTTTAATTTAAATCCCTTAGCCCTTGTACTATTGCGACAGGCCCTGCTAAAACATCTGTCCCCATCTTTCTTACAGGCCCCTTTTAAGTACTGAAAGGCCACAATAAGGTCTCCCCGGAGCCTTCTCTTCTCCAGGTTGAACACCCCCAACTCTCTCAGCCTGTCCTCCCAGCAGAGCTGTTCCAGCCCTCTGATCATTTCTGTGGCTCCTCTGGCCCCTCTCCAACAGGTCCATGTCTGTCCTGCACTGAGGGCTCCAGAGCTGGACACAGGACTCCAGGTAGGGTCTCACCAGAGTGGAGCAGAGGGGCAGAATCACTTCCCTCAACCTGCTGCCCACGCTGCTTTTGATGCAGCCCAGGGTACAATTGGCCTTCTGTGCTGCAAGCGCACATTGCTGGCTCATGTCCAATCTTTCGCCCACCAGCACTCCCAAGTGCTTCTCAGTAGAGCTGCTCTCAATCCCTTAACCGCCCAAGCCTCTGTTGATCCCAGGGTTGTCCCAGTCCTGATATAGGACCTTTCACTTGGCTTTGTTGAACCTCGTGAGGTTCACATGGGCCCACTTCTCGAGCTTCTCAAGGTCCCTCTGGGTGGCATCCTGTCCCTCAGGCTTGCCAGGCACACCGCTAAGCTGGTGTCATCTGCAAACTTGCTGAGGGTGCACTTGATCCCACTATCTATGTTGCTGGTGATGTTAAACAGTATTGGTCCCAATACAGACCCTTGAGGGATGCCACTCATTCTTTTCCACCTGGACATTGAGCCATTGACTCTTTGGATGCTGCCACCCAGCTAATTACCTAAATTAGGTAAAATGTGACTGTGTAACATTCTGAATTCCCTTCTCTTCCAATCGATGTTTCCAGTTTCCAGAAAATTCTCATGTGTATGACCCTTTCATGCCCAACTCTGTATTTTTCTGCTAGTAAATTTTCCTCCTGTACTCAAGGTACTACTTCATTTATTTATCCTCCTGTATTTTGCCAGATCATTCAAGACAGAAAAGGTCTTAAAATAGCTTGTTCAAGAATTTCACCTTGAGTTCTCCTTAATCTTGCACTTTTGTTTGATGCCTAGTCCATAAATTTTGCACTTCAATTAGTTCTTGATAATTTTCTAATCTATGATCTGATCTCCATCTTTTCCAGATTAGAGCTTGTCTTTGTGGCACTGTGTCATCTTGTCTTTGGGTAACATTGCCAGGCTAGTGGATTTGGATGCAGAGAATATTACAAGTCTTCTCCCTTCCAATATTTCCTTTGAACTGTTTACTGAAATAATCAAAAGCTCAAAGTGAGATCTAGCCAAAATTTTCCTGTTTCAACACGTTTCATTTAAGTCACTGTGAAACTGTAACTTGTGATCTTTTAGCCCATGAGGGTAAACCAGTCAGGATTCCTCCAGAATAGGACTGGATCAGGTTAAACAGTATTGGTACAAACTTTTTGGAGAAATACAAACTAAGTATGATTTGATAAGAAATGTACTGCTTATTATTTATGCTCTAGGGTATAAAGCTACCCCCACCCCAAAGTAAAGCATCCACATTTGTATAATTAAACACAAGATGGTACAGTGTGATATTGGAAGTGAGGGGGAGAATAGAAATTAAACCATTTTCTGAAAATGAAGCAACATTAACTCTCCTTCTCCCTCTAGTCACATACCTGTGTAGTATACTTTAATTTACAAAATTAGACATTCAGTGACAGAAGATTACTTAAGGAGAAATACTTTATCAATCAACTACATCTTTATAGCTGAACAGGCTGAACTGGGTTGCAGAACTGTTAAAACAGCTATCTGAAAACCAGCAAATGAGAAGAGCAAGTATGGGCTGGCTTTGATGCAGTTTTGAAACGATAAATCAAGCAAACTCTGCAGTTTACACACTTCGGACCATGATTAAACACGTGCTTTCTTCAGCACTAGCTTCGAGCAGCCCAATGACAAAATAAAGCCTCTGCCCAGCAATAGAAGGTATGGAGAAACCTACCACCCTCTGCAGGAAGGCTTCAGGCTGGATCAGATACAGTGAGGGAGCATCGCTTGGGTTATCTATGCAGAGTATCATCATCACTTGGCAAAGCCTCAGCCCAGCAGCTCACACTCTGATACAGACTCTCCTTTCAAGCCCTACACCTGAAATTGGCCTCTCTGTAGCATGGCATCGTTTTCATGCTGGAGGTTTCCCATAGATCCCCCTTCCCTCTCTGCTGGAGCCAGAGGGTGAAGGTGGACACCTGCGGGGTGGGGACAGGGCACAGCTTAGAGCTGCAGCTCAGCTCAGTTTGCTAAAGCTGAGGCTGAGAGGAGCTGTTTGGGGCAGTTGTTGGTCAGGGAGGTCCCTGTCCCGCCCCAACAGAGGTGCTGAGAGCTGTGAGCAGGGTTCATACTACAGGAGAGAGGTCCATGAGTCCGGGTGGCCCTGGTAAGCAGAGGATGGAGGGAAACTGAGCTCACAAAACCTGGGAAAGGCTCCTTTTTCTTGGTTTTGTTCCTATTCCTTCAGCACCGATCCAGGGCTAGCTGGGGGTCTGTCCCCTACCATTTCTCTGAATTGTTTTGTTCCACATCTGCTGTGCAGAAATTATGATGTGGGTAGGCTCTACTCTCATAACAAATACCATGTCCCTTGTGCTCCTATAAAATTGTTCTCTCTTTAAGCCTATAATCTTCAATTACAGATCCACATGGTCTTTAAAGTCCCTTTTATAAGGCAATAAAATAAAAAATTTATTAGGAAACTGCATACACAGATTTACTGAAGTGACCGAAGCACACAGTACATTTCACAAGGAAAATATGGAACACGGTGACCTGCAAAGCTTTATGTTGATAGCCAGTAGATCCTCATGGCAAAACATCAGACAGAGTGGGTGTTGGTTTTTTCCTCTACGTTGTTAGTAGTTTATTACCTACTGCAGTTTCTCTCCCAAGCAGTATCAGAAAGACAGAAATGATGAGTCTCAGCAATGTTAAAGTGGCATCCGATTGCTATTTCTGTTAGAACAGTTTCTATTAATTCTCTTTTGAGAGTTTTTTCTTATTTCAAGTTGTATTCCAGTCATGCTCGTTTGGACAGTGTTTGTTCTGAGGTTAGGGAAAGCGCTGAGCAATGATCTGTGCATAACTTCGCAATCCTTCAAAGGCACTGCCCTCCTGTGCCACCCTATCCTCACCCCAAAAGAAGCTACTGGGCGGAAAACAGCAACGTCCTGCTGAATGTACCCACTTGTCAAGGCGTGATACTTCAGGGACAGAACCCAAATCAGCTGTCACCCCCTTTCCCATCTGACCAAGGCTGACAGGAGGAGGTTTACTGGAACTTGTTGCTAACATTTTGGTAGAAGGCAGAGCATGTGGTAAGCAGGTTTCTTATCCTCTTCATCTCTTGTACAGCTGCATTGTCTACATCACACTTTAACCCTGAAGTACTAATCCGCTTTGCAGAGGATGTTCAGGAAGTAAAGTTGGCAAAGCATAAATGTCAGACGAATTCATCCTACCTACTTACTAAAACAAGGTCAGAGAAAGATGAGAAAGCAATTAGTTTATATGGTCTCAGAAAACTGAGCTGCCACTATAGTTCATTGGTTTAATGTGCCATTTTTAATTATATGACTCTAAGCATCTATATTATGAAAGTAACACTTGTTGTAAATGCAAAGTCAAAGTACGCAAGAAGTCGAGTACCTTGGTGTATTACAAGCAGAACGCAATGCCTGGACTTTGACAGAAACCCATCTGTTTGCACAGGCACGTAAGACCCATTTCTACCCATTCCTGGTCTCTTTTCCCATTGTCTTCCCAACCACATGATCTATTTTTTGATTTTGACAGAAACCCATCTGTTTGCACAGGCACGTAAGACCCATTTCTACCCATTCCTGGTCTCTTTTCCCATTGGCTTCCCAACCACATGATCTATGAAAGGCACATCATCTTGAAAACACTCTTTACATTTGATCCCTGCTATCCTTTAAATATGTGACATACTGCTATTACATTTGAATTATATCTGGGGAAGCCCATACCTATACTGCATTGTGAATTCGTTCCTTGGGCTGCTGACTGATTCCCAGGGGGAATTCGTGTTTCTCTCCATACACAAGATGTAGCACTACCACACAGGCCTTTTGGAACATCTGTCAAGCCTCCCTCCTGTGCCCCACTCACTAATTTGTGAACCATCACACTCCTTTGGGTGTCATACCACGATGAGCCTGCTGGGCTCAGGAAAGTGCTGTCTTTCGAGATGACACAGCTCAGGCTGCATCCAGAGAGGTCCTGCTACGGGACATGTTGCACACAGCTTTCATCTTCATGTTTCCTCTTCTTCTGGTTTTCAGAGAGGTAGGCGGCACCCTGACCTCTCACAAGGTAAGACTGGAGAATTCACTGTATATCTGGTTTTCACCTCAGAAGTTGGTGAACAGGTGATGGCTGCCTTATTTTTGGAAAGAACAGCAGCTTTTTCTTCTTATTATTTTTTTATTATTATTTTTTTTCCAGTAAAATCTTAACGTCAGTCTTGACCCACCAGCTCCTGACTACTGACATATACGTTGTCTTTTCACTATATTCCATGTAGCTATAAGAATTACCACCTAATAATGACCTCCAGGGGATCTAACCCAAATTTCTGAAGGACTGCTCAGCAGATGGTACTGCATAGGTAGGTAACTGTATCTGTAACACAGGATCCATGGGGAGTTCAGTTCTGGAAAGCACATTTAGCCTCTGAATTTTATGGTAAGTTTTGAAAGCTTTAAAGTATGTTAAAACTTTAAAAAAATCTAAACAATGTTGTAAAGATTTGGAAGGAGAAACTTAGCTTTGGGGTTGGATTGTTTGTTTTCTAATTCTAGAGCAGTTTCAGATATAGAAGTACTAAAATTTCATTTTCATTAAAGGAAAGAAAAACTCCAGCAAGTGAGAAAACAATCATTCATCGTTTATGTTTCAAATATTTTTCAGCATCTCTTGAAAATTCTCGAAAAATCTCTATTACCCAACACTGAGTATTAAGCACAACCATCCTGTTTCTGTTCACTCTGCACAGCAAAGGTCTTTGAAATCACTTTGTCTTTAGTTGATGCATGCATTTATTTTGCTGTCTCATCAATTAGAAAATCAGTGAGTCAATTCTCCCCACATAAATACACTTCAGATACAGCATCGTAATCTGAGATAACACGGGTCTATAATCTCTGACTGGGGAAACGGCAAAGCAACAAGTGACATCACAGCTACAGGAAATTCAAGATCACTGTGCTTTAATGTAATTTGGATGTGTAGACTGCTGTACCTAAGAACTGAATAAGCTTTTTCGGTGACTTCCATCACTGTCAGTGACCAGACCTTTTTATTTCGTAACGACTTGGAGTTGTTCTCTTTCCTCCATGTTTGTGCCTCAGCACTTGCTGGCTTCTGAACTCAGCCAAATCTGGGAATTTGGGCACATCCCAAGAGAGATCAGCTTTAGAAACTCAAGAGGGAGGCCTCTATATGAAAAAGGATAAGACTGACCCTTCCAAAAAGATTTATTGTACATATATACCAAGTCATACACGCAGGGAGACAACAACAGCAGCACATATTGATACACTCAAATGCTGAAAGCAGAAACCACACATGAAAGAGATAATCTTGTTATTGTACCAGATATCTGCTCAGCTGCTGTCAGAACCACGATAGTCCGGGAAGGGTTAGCTGGAAATAACCAGACAACAGAGCAGATCACACTGTTATGCCACTGCCTAAACAGTGACTCTGCAAAAAAATGTGTTATAGTGTGAGAGGTCAGATAATATGGCTGAAAGCTGAGCACACGGGTTATACCTCCAAGTCTTAAAAGACTTGGTTTTGGAATGCTGAAATTTGGGAAAAGATTGTGCATAGTGTTAATGAAACTGTCACTAGATGAAATTGCAACCAGACTGAAAGGTCACACAGCAGGGCTTCAAGTTAAAGTCTGACTCATCTCAAAACACACATTTGATAGCTGTCACACATAATGTAAATGTAGGTACTTAAATATTGTTGCTATAACTTTCCAGTTTACTCAGGAGTCTGCAAGAGGCAGAGGAGGGAAGCTTTTGTAAGTGGACTTTTTAGTTTTTAAGCTTGTTGAACAAGCAAGAGAAACAAGATAAACCACCTGTTCTAATTTCTGTAAGAAAAGCAATGAATTCACATTGGAAAACAAACAGAAAACAACTTCCAACTAATCACTCAAGAAACTCAAAGAGCAAATTGAGTATAAAATTGTAAAGTTATGTTTCCAGTATTGCTTTAATTTGGAAGGCAAGAAATAAATAACACCAACAATAACAAGAGTATATGTTTGGAAATACCCCTTAAAATGTCAGACATATGGAAACTCCATTAATGCCTCCATTTTTGGGGGGAATGTCTGGCACTGTAGTACAGATAAGCTGTATCTTTTATCTATAAGTCATTATTCATTTTCGGTAAATTAACTTTGAAAAAATAAAATTTACCTTTTATCCTTTCCAACAGGTGTAGAAAAGTTATTCAACCTGAAAATCATATAGCCTATGTCCACATGCTTGAGTGAATTCAGAGGAGAGCCATAGCAAGACAAGGTTTGAAGAAAATAACATTATTTGGCTTCTTGAAAAGAAGGTTCAGAAATGCTTTGGAACCTACTCTATAATTTTTTTCCTATGCATTGTGTAAGATTTTTCAACAACACTAATAGAAGCATAACAAAATGCTGTCGCTAGATGTGAAAGATAAGAAATTCAGCCTAAAAATGTAGAATAAGACCAGGATGGTGAATTTACCAATAGTTAAGCTTTGAAATAAGGTCAAATTTTTCTTGAAGGCTCTTCTTCTGGGAGAAGTTCTGGCTCCAATGTGCATTCACACAAATGTGTGGGCAAGCTACCTGAGGTTGAATAATATTTGTTAAACCTTCAGTCAAAAAACATGTTTCTAAGCTTTGGTGATCAATATAACAACTTATACCAGTTGTTAGGTTTGGGGGTTGGGAAAATACCTTCCTCAGATCTGAGATCTCAGGGTACTTTTTCTGTCCTCTGTGCTTCATCTGTGATGGGCAAGGCACCACTTGTCTGTTGTTTAGATGCCCCAGATTAGTAGCACCCTACATATTCCTATTGTCAAGCAGTAGCACACAGTTCTGCAGCCTAGCGACCGCCATTTATCTCCATCTACGTCTTTAAAAAAGAATAATTGTACAAAACTTAATGACTTACAATGATATAGGTCAGAATAGAAGAAGCAGTACTCCCTCATGGGTGTAAACTGTGTGTAGTGAAATATTTCTATGTGTTCTACTGAACAAGTATCAGGTGGATTTGAGTAAGAAGGTTAAGAAACAGCTTATGTCATATTTTTGAGGGGCAGCATGACATTTGTAGTTAATGGAAGGCAGAACAAATATTTTTAAACTCAATGTACATTAAGAGAAAATATAAAATTAGTGAGGGTGTACTGACCCCATCACATGTTGCTACTTTCATTGAATAAGCTACCTTGAAAAAGAACAAGAAGATTCAGGAAACCAGCAATACTCATACAGCAGCGACATCTTAGAGTAAGTAGGTGTAGCTAATTAATAAGCACTGCTCAGCCTTAAAGTACAGTATGTGTCATTATGCCCTAGTTCCAGTAAACCATGGTTAGCATCATCTACTCCAAACACATTATTACTCCCTCAAACATGTTTGCTATCTTGTCTAATCATTAGCCAAGAGTCATTGCTCTCCCATCAAATATTTTCTAAAACATAATAGAATGAGCTAGAAATAATAGACCAGCTGAGACAGTTTTAAAATCTTTTGTTGCTCAGAGGGATGTGATTGATTTAAAACACATACTTTGAAAACTGGCAAAACATTTGTGTATGCCCAGAAAAAGCATTACACTTGTAAAATTTTGCATTAACATAGAAAAAAGTATTCATCTACAATCACTGAAACATTGAATTGGCTGAGCTCATCTGGCAGGAATAGACATTACAAAGCACCTTATATAGCAAACCCTGAAAATCTGAGAGGCAGCATGAACTGGGGATGATGCTGTGACTGAATCAGAACTGGGGCCAAAACAATGCCCTGAGGGTGAACCTGTGTTTGACATAATCCCTATCAGAAAAAAAGGCTCCGTAACAGGAAAGTTTGTGCCTCTGTCACAGTGCTATTCAGACACAGCAAAACCCATGGATGGTACCTAGACAATGGATTAACTCTCTGATCATTCTTTGCTCTTGAGAGAACAGTTATCTGACCAGCCATAAGGTGTCTACTGTAGGAACACCTAGTGGGTAAAATTTGGGGGTAAACTGAATCACCTCGAAGTTACTGTTTGACTTGATCTCCATCATCTATTGAGGGAGCTTAGCCACCTAGTTTATATGCAGCCACCTACACCCACATCTTGATTTTTGACAGCAAAATGAGCCTCCATTTTTCACTTCAGTTAAAGCAGAGTCATCTTACAACCGCGCACCAGAAGATGTCTGGGTAAAACAGATGGTACAGAAGTATTGGCAAAGTATTGACCCAGGAAACTATAGGCCAGTCAGCCTCACCTCCATCCCTGGAAAGGTTATGAAATGACTCATTCTGAACATCATTTACAAGCTTGTGGAGGAAAAGAAGGTTATCAGGAGTAGTCAGCATGGTTCCACCAAAGGGAAATCATGTTTGACTAACCTGACAGCTTTCTGCAATTATATGACTGGCTGGGTAGATGAGGGAAGAGTAGTGGTTGTTGTCAACCTTGATTTCAACAAGGCTTTTGAGACCATCTCTCACAACATCCTCATACGTAAGCTCAGGAAGTGTGGGTCAGATGAATGCATGATGAGATGGATCGGGAACTGATGGGACAGCAGAGATCAGAGGGTTGTCATCAATGGTGCAGAGTCTGGTTGGAGGCCTGTAGCTAATGGGGTTCCCCAGGGGTCAGTATTAGGTCCAGTCCTGTTTAACCTGTTCCTCAGTGACCTGGATGAAGAGACTGAGTGCACCCTCAGCAAGTTTGCGGATGATACCAAACTGGGAGGAAGGGCTGACACACCAGAAAGCTGTGCTGGCATTCAGAGAGACCTGGACAGGCTGGAGGGCTGGGCAGAGAAGAACCTCATAAAGTTTAACAAAGGCAACAACGTCGGGCACCAGTACAGGTTAGGGATTGACCTGCTGGAAATCAGAATTGCAGAGAAGGACTTGGGAGTCCTGTTTGACAATAGGTTGACCATGAGTCAACAATGTGCCCTTGTGGCCAAAAAGGCCAATGATACCTGGAGTGCATTAAGAAGAGTATGTCCAGCAGGTTGAGGGAGGTTATCCTCCCCCTCTACTCTGCCTTGGTGAGGCCACATCTGGATAAGTGTGTCCAGTTCTGGGCTCCCCAGCTTAAGAAGGACAAGGAATTTCTGGAGGGAGTCCAGCGATGGGGTATGAAGATAATCAGGGGCCTACAGCACCTTTCTTATGAGCAAAGACTGAGAGAGCTGGGTCTGTTCAGCCTGGAGAAGAGAAGCCTGAAAGTGGATCTCATCAGTGTTTACAAATATCTCAAAGGTAGGTGTCAAGAGGATGGGATCAGACTCTTTCAGTGGTGCCCAACAACAGGATGAGGGGCAATGGGCACAGACTGAAGCATAGGAGATTCCATCTGAATATGAGGAGAAACTTCTTTACTTTGAGTGTGTCAGAACACTGGAACAGGCTGCCCAGAGAGGTTGTGGAGTCGCCTTCTCTGGAGACATTCAAGACCCACCTGGACACCTTCCTGTGTGATCTGCTTTAGGTGAATCTTCTTTAGCAGGTGAGATGGACTAGGTGATCTCCAGAGATCCCTTCCAACCCCAGCCATTCTGTGACTGTGTGATTCTGCAAAGCCGTAAGGTTTCTGAAGGGGACAAGAGGACGCAAAGGGGCTGGGTCAGGCAGGACAGGGAAGAATTAATAACCTTACGTGTGTGTTAAACCATCAGTCTCCAAAAATGCAAAGAAAAAAAAGGAGTTACAACTATCCAGCAGCTGTTTGCAATGTTTTCAACCTAAGATACGACTATTCATCAGGAGGGACAGAAATTAAATTCTACTGTAAATCAGCAGTTTGGGCCAGGTTGTACATAGAGCTGATAGTATGAGGCTGGTTTACAAGTTGCTTAGATCCTTTTCTAACAGGACTGACAAATGAACCCTCTACCTATTTTGATATTTTAATATTATGGCAGTGATTCTGTGGGGACATTTGAATTAACAAACTACTTTGCTTTCCACAGTCTTTGCCTTTAATAAATCCATAATTTTTGTTTCCTTCTGCATGACTTACACCACTTTGTCTCCAGGGTGAAGATTACACCACCATTTGGGTTATGCTCGTTAAAGTAATTTAGAAATCCTCTCTGCAGCACAGGGACAGGAGCTTCTCCCTTTTGTTTTTTTCCCTCTGCTATGTCAGCCCAGATTCTCCAGTACAGTATCCAGCACAGCTTGGCTGGACAACATAGCCCTGTATTTATAGGAATTTGCCTGTTGACCTTTGGTTCCACCCTGTTTTTCATTCTTGATACAGAATGATGAATTATCAGCTTAACATACGTGTGTGGTGACTTGCCAATCTCCTCCTCTGCTGCTTAGCTCCCACGCCGAGAAAAGCTGAAAGTGATAATTCACAGTATGTTTTCCTGGTGATTGCTCAGTATTAACTACAAACACATGGCACTTTGCCCAGCATTTAGAATATTTTGCCACTGAGCCATGGTCCATCAAGGGATCTATGCCCAGCTCTGCAGGCATATCAGATAGAAGGATGCATAACTAATGGCCCACACATGGGATAGCAGGACATTATCTTTGGCTTGTGAGCAGCAGAAAGAATGGCCCTATCCACAGGCAGGCAGCTCACTAGCCGAGGTGGTGAACCTCGCTGGGCAGAGGTCACCCGCAGCCCCGATGGCTGCCTGGCCATCCACCCGTAACACGAGCTTCCCACCCCAGGGCGAGCTGAGCTGTCTACATGACATCTTTCCACACAGTAGCTCTTAGTCCCTGAAGGTGGTTGGCTGCCCTCGTGCCACACGAGAGGCCCAGCTCTTGCAAGCTGCACAGATGCACAATACTTGGCCACTGCCCACATTTCCCTTTCACCAGCCGTTCCCTACAAGTTCATAAAATCACAGAATCATAGAAGAGCTTGGGTTGGAAGGGACCTTCAAAGGTCACCTAACCCAATCCCCCTGCAATGAGCAGGGACATCTTCAACCAGATGAGGTTCAGCTGTCCTCACACCGAGCTTGGAGCAACACTGCTTTTCCTAAGGTGTTTCACCCACTTTGAGCTGAACTATGACAAAGGTTTACATCATTTTCCACTTACATGTAATGCAACATTGTTTCAAGTTCTTAGGAGGACTTTTGTTAAAAAAACTTTTCAAAGGATATTTTTGCTCTGAAAACCCAATAAATAATGAGTCTGTCAGGCTGAACGCACCATGCTCTGACACAGCAACAGCCAAATCCTCCCTTTTGTAATGTTGGTGTTTCTCATGGTTGTAATTAAACTGCAATCTTAGTCAGACTAATTTGATGTTGATCACTAATCTGTCTGTCTTGTCAAACTGGTAACTGTTGCTTTCTAGAAGAATTGGAGAGAACAGCTTATCTAACTAATCTAATGACTTAATAATACTAATAACATTAAACCAATAATATTATTCATAACTTTAGTTTTACCAAGGCTGTAATCAATCTGCCATACAAACTTACGTTTTTCTTAGTCAAATGAACGGGTTTTTTTGCAGGGACACAACAGCATGAGTGAACAGAGCATGATTTTAATGCAATTCTAATGTAGCCATATTTACAACTCACTTATCTCCCAAATTTGGAAACTTTTTTGATGCTATACGTATTTTCCTTATCTTACTTTGTGTCTAAAATTGTGAGCAGGTTTTGAAAACATTTATTTTTTCTTGGCATCTGTTACTATTACCTACCTGTTGTTCTTTTGGTAATAGGCATATGTTCAGCCATTGGCAGTGACCTTAGGAAAAGCTACACGTCCAGGAGTTTCAGTGGCTCAAATGTTAGTGTCCTTTTGGGTTACAATTTAGCAAGACTGCTAATAACTGCTATTTAAAGAAAAGCCTAAACTAGACTAAATTGAACTAAACTAAACTAAACCAGGATAATGTAACACAAAGTATTTTTGTGGTTTAAAAGAAAAAAAAATAAATAATGCTGAAAATCTTCAATTTTATAATCATGAAACAGGTTGCTGTAGAGATATATTGGTTGTGGTGGAGGTATACAAGTGTCTTTGAAGAGTGGTAGATTATCTTGCGTATTTTTCAGACTGGGGATCAAAACTTTTCAGCACAGGGTCAACCCACACTCTTATTTCCGTTCAAGTCAACCAATGTCACCTCTAAAAAGTCTGGAAGTAGAATATGACAATGACAACAATAGTCCTTGCTCAGTAACACTTAAGCACACATTATTTCTCACGTAAGTCAACAGGACTTAAATTCATCCTTAAATGCTTGGCTGAATGGGTACTCATATGATTCTACAATTCTCATGCTTGCAGAGTAGTACTTACAGGGTCAGACCAACTGAAATTATGTCAGCTCACACTCAGTGGAGTATAATTTGAGAACAGATGTATGGGCTTGGTAAGATCTACATCCTTACTTGTGCACTGCACATCTCAGGGGAAGCTGGCCAGGGTGACAGCTAAGGTAAGCAAACTCTTGGGCTTCTCAGAACACTTACAGTATTTAATGACAACTGAATATTCACAGGTCCAGGGTTCAAAAGTGGGTTCAGCACTTCCATCTCCACTGCTGTAGGAGGGCAGTTAGCACTAAGACTTCCATTTTGATTTTCACTGGAACATAATATGCTTGTCCACACAAAAGATCCTTTAAGAATTGGAGTAGTGGTAGAGTGCACTGACGGCAAATATTCAAGGCAAGTTGCTGCAGCAGGCACAGCTGAAATTGAGGTTGCTGAGAAAAGGCTTTTCCCCTGGAACTGCTCTTGCTACTTTTCTCATGAGATAGCATTGGCCACTGTCAGAGACAGGATACGGAGCTGGATGTATTTTTGACCCAGTACAATTGTTCTTGTGTCCTCACAACATCCTCCTACTGCAGACAGAAATGGGCAGGTACACACTAACAGTCCCTGAAAAAATGGAAGTCCCTAGACCATCTGTTACTGGAACAATTCCTGCTGTTTCTACAGGACTGAAGCCAACATTTGCAGCTGCATTATAACTTTCAGTAAACTTGCTGCTGCTGCTGTTCCATCACCCATGTCAGGTTCTCTTCAGTTTCACATCTTAAAAGCTGAATTTAGAAAAGCCCAGAAACAATAATTCAAGCGCTTTTCCCAACCTGTGTGCACAGACCACACATTAACCTGAAGTCAAACTCATTCACTCACTGACACTTGTTTTTAAAATTTTTATCAGTGTTTGTTAATGAAACATATAAAGACAACAGGAGAGATGATTAGTTCAAGCCTCCTCTGTGCTTGGACTGTTCCTAGGCTTTCACTGCCCACAGTGTCACATTCTCAGGAAGTCAAACACACTCGCTCTTTCCTTTTCTTCTGCCACGTGAGGTAGAAGTGCGCTAATCCTTGCAGGCCGCAGGGTAGAGCAGAGGTGTGCGAGACAGCTTTGAGCAAAACAGCTCACGGACGGGAAACACTTGCTGTGGCAGCACTGAGCTGTGCACAGTTTGATTCAACTTTCAGTGCAAAACCTGCTGGAATGTCCTCATCAGCCAACAGAAAACAATTAACTGCTTCCCAAAGGTTAACGTAAGCCATGTACAAGTGTTTGAGACAAACATCATGCTTTGAAGAATCTGGTATGAAGAATTTGATGATCAGAGCTGCAGTTGTGAGTACATCTCATCACAAAATGTCAACAGTCACACCGGAACTTGTTAAAATCTTGCATTGGATTTAAAATCTGTATTGGGTTTCATTGCTGCTTGAGTCTGGATTAATAGAAATAAATGAGAGACAATATTGATTATCAAAATACAAAATATTCTAACTACAGGAATTTAGTTTTATTAAAACATAAATTCTATAAGAGGAGGGATTCACATGATCGATCTAGCAATAATTTGGTTTGAGAAATGATAGTTATTAATCTGTGTCAGTAGTCTGTGCACAAAACATAGTTGTATACACATATGTCAATTATTTTGGTATGCAGTAATCTTCATAAAACACACTTTGGTGTATAGAAGTCAGCTTCTGTTTAAATTAGTTTTACACAAGCACATGACACAGCATCACACTTATAGTATTGCAATAAGTACAAAAATATTAAAATTGACATTTCTAACCCTGGTGACTAAGTCAGACATCTTTGTTTTTAGCAGCTTAAATAAATGATGAGATTGTTAGAATTAGCAGTGTCTTTTCATTTTTAATTACTTAAATCTGCAGATTTGGGGCAGAGGCACTTAAAAATGGCATCTTTGATCTCACCAGCTTTACTGGAACTACACTACGCTGTGATTTCTCAGGAATGACCTTTGAGACAGAAAATGTTTTTGTTTTTCATTCTACCTATCACTCTAAATGGAAGATGAAATCAATGGCTGAGAAGAATGTGCTTGTTTCATGTGTGACTTTCCAGAAACAAAATGTAGCTTCATATTCGAGGTAATCTTGGGCACTAAAGTCCCTTAGATGGCAAATATTAACAATAGACTGTTGTTCTGTAGAGCTGCAAGCTCAAATTTCTCTTATAACTTTGCTACAAATATAAAAAAATCTAATATAGGAATTTCCAGATAAGAACTGTATTTTTGAGTTATGCATAAAAGTTAAACTAAGGCCACTTCTTATGCAAATACATCAAAGATGAAGATGCAAATGTCCACGGAAAGGAAAGTTGTGTTCAGTAGTATAATAACCAACCCATATTTTCTCTGTGATTGCTTTTTCTCACTTAAATAATTTCTTCCTGGCAATGTCTTCACCATTCCCGTGGCTGTATCTCTTCTTATTTCTTAATCATTAATTCGTCTTGTGTAATTAGATTATCCTGTCATGATCTACTTTCCTCACTTACCACTCCCTTGTTACCTAGTCACTGCCCTTTTCCTTCCAGTTCTGGCTTTTCACACTGTTCTTTTCTGCTTTTCTCTTATTTTTCCAAGAGAATGGACCTATTTCTTTTAGTTCATTTGCCACTTCGCCTTTTTTCTCTATTTTTCTCTTTATTTTTTTCTCTGTATCTTCTTCCTGTCTTGGCTCATAATCTTTTTTAACTCAACACACATGTTTACCCATTGACTGTCCTTTTTCAAGGTATTTCACTGGCACTTTTCCTGAAATACAGGGTAGAAGCAAGGCATTACTCCGAGAAGTAAGAGTAGAAGCACTCTGCTTCACTAAGTGATCATCTGTTTTCAGGGCAAAGCAAACGACTGAACCACACAGACATGTGGAAATATTTCACTGTACATTTGAAGCAATCACAAAGCAAATAAAACAAACAAAAAAAGAGAATGTAACCGAATGAGTAAAAATGTTATCTCCTAGTCAAGAAAGAAGACAAATTCCTAGTTTAGATGAGAAACAACTATATTTGGACTCAGTACTTTCCTGTAAGAGGAAACAAGAGTATGATGTAACTGCCTGGGACCCCAATGAGATAGTTTAGAGTCCATGACTCCCACAGATTCTCTCTCCCCCACAAACTCTCAAGCTCCTTTTATCCAGGAATTCTTCTCCCTCCCTTTCCAATTGCTTCCTATTTTCCTAGACTTGGTCCAGCTGCTGCAACTGCTGTCTGTTCCGTCTGCCACCACAGACCCATAACTGTTTTGCAGACTCAGTGTTCAGAGCAGAAGAACCACCTTGAAGAGACCTATTGACACACGAGAGGGGTGGCTGAGTTACACTCACATCCTGTACTATTACAGCTCTGGCTGTGTTCACTGTCTTGAGAGTAAGCATGCAGGTTACAAAAGTGCTGGTCAGATTAATCGTTAAAATATATCTCATTACAGGAAAATTAGCACAAGATATATCATTTTATTTATCTCTATGGGGCTCTGTGAAGCTGCCACCTGGTATGGAAACGCTATGTATGTCACTATTACTGTGCTAGGCAAAAATTCACCAGAAGTTGCATCCTTACATCACTGGAATGCAGGGGTCACCAACATGTTCAGAAACAATTCATTTTTCTCACTAAAATAAAATAGCATGGCGAGATATACACCAATTAGAATACCATGAATACCCTGAACACAGTCTTCAGAAAACAGAAATACTACTGCACAGCATTACAGCAGTCCTCTGAAACTTTCTTAAACCAGGGCATAGCTGGGCAACTTTGGCTCAGGCTCAGCCAAGGACCGGACCTATGGTTAACGTTATAGTTAGTGAGAGACAAGGCCTGAGGCTCCAGTGAGGGTGAGGCTGCCAAAGGGAGGAGAATAAATAATTTTTGGGAACTTTCTCAAGAGCAAAATCATGTGGGTTACAGAATAGTGCACAGCTGAGACCAGTGGCCTCTTGGTCTCAGCTGTGCCTTTAGTCCAAGATGCCCAGCAGTATAGTATTAAACAAGCTGTCAGTAATGATTTCTGTCTTTAGCCCACCCCTTCCTCCGGCAACACTGCTGCAGCCCCACATAAACTGGAGCTCTGGGCTTTGTCTCTGTACTAACCACAACCCTAACCTAAACCCTAAGCCTAACCTAAACCCTAAGCCTGAACATAATACCATGATATGTCAGTGACTGAGCTTTACCTCAAGACCCTCAGCCAAGTTCCCAAGAATGACTTCTTTTTGAAGTCCATCCCCTTCTTTGGCAGCCCCTTTGTGGCTCCACTCCATCTATAGCCCTAGATCCCTCCTGCATTTATGTTAGGGTTAGACTCAGACTTGGACTAGTGTTAGGGTCACAGTCAGGAGTCTGACAAGTCCTAGGGTTCCAGTTGGAGTGGGCCTGCAAAAGGGATGACCAAAGGTTGGACTGCAAGTTCTCTCCCCGGAGAACTTGTTTGAGATTCTCATAGTTGAGAACCCGGAGAAGGCTCAGCTATGGTCAAGAGAAAGGTCTGGTGCTAGTCTTGGGACGAGGAGGGAAACAAAGCCTTGCACTTGTAATGTGCAAAGATGAAAAAGTTAATGCAGACAGGAACCACAGCTTTGATATGGGTTGAGAAGTCATGATCCACTGGGTGCCAGTCAAGAGCTGCTCTAGCCAGGTCTCCACCCTACAGAAGCAAAACCCATCCCCTGCTGAACTTCAGCCAGTCAGAAAGGCACATAGTGCCCCTGCTTGCACTAACATCAGAGAGCAACGGGCAGCCATGAAGGGCTGCAGACACCCTGCTGGGGACACTCCAGGCTAAGGGGGTGAGGATATCCCTGAGGGACTGTGGCTGTGAGTGACCCATGCCAGGGAAGGGACATCCCTGAGGGACTGTGGTCATGAGTGACCCTCAGTGGGCAGGGACCCTCCTGAGGGACTGTGGTCATGGGTGACCCTCAGTGGGCAGGGACATCCCTGAGGGACTGTGGCCATGGGTGACCCAAGCCAGGGAAGGGCGATCCCTGAGGGACTGTGGCTGTGGGTGACACACACTGGAGAAGGGACATGGCTGTGACCATGAGTGATCCACGCCAGCCAGGGTGACCCCTGAGAGACTGTGGCTGTGGGTGACCCGTGGTGGGGCAAGGACATCCCTGAGGGGCTGTAGCCATGGGCTGCCCCCAGCACACCAGGGATACCCAAGTCTGAATTTATTTATAAACTTTCAACTTCCTACCAAGAAATTTAGTCAGCTGGTTTGTCTCTAAAAAGCATAGTTCCTTGATGACAGTCATAAAATTACCCTTTTCTGGAGGTCGGTATTACCAGAACTTTATTTCTCAAGAGCGAATTATTTTGGATCCCCTACCTAGTGACACTCAAGCTGGAGGTGTCACCATGGCAACCTGAGGAGGTCAGCGTGACCGTTGCCAGGCAGCGGGACACCACAGGAGGAAGGTCCACTCCGGTCTCCAGTTGTCCAGGATGCTCAGGCAGCTGCCACGATGGTTCCTGCACACAGGCATGTCAGGAAATGAGAAGAAATTCCGGATGGTGCATTTTTAGATAATTGCAGCATAGCTCTGGCAGGTTTATGAGCTCTGAAGCTGACAGCGGTGTGACATCAACCACTCGAGACATGCAATAACCTTCTAAAAATGTGCTATATGAAAAGCCCTGGTGCCATTGTAAAACTGAATTTTCTCAGATGCATTTACAGAGCATTATTAATAAGACAGGAGCAAAATGGATTATATTAATATCCTTTATAAAATTATACAAGTAGATGGGAAATGAGTAAGTATTTTCATGTAATTACAGCTTAGGGTTCATGTAATATTAGCAGCTGCCTATAAAAGAGGCAGCTGGTGGGCAGAGGAACTGGGCATTGCCAGCTGCTTTTTTCCCTGCTGACAGGCTCCACGATGTCATTCTGTTTCCTTCCAGCCTCAATGGCACTTTATAGGTGACATCTGTAACAGGAACCTAATGCCAGAATCTTCCGCTGAAGAGATTTCTCCCTTTCCCACCACCTCCACCTCTAAGAGGCAGTGTGTGGCTTCTGCAGCTGCTGCCCTGAGGGACTCACATATTTTGGGGTGCACGGTCCAGGACAAAACCCATCTCACCATGCAGACAGTCCCTACCTACAGAAATAAGTGGAACAAGGAGAAAGTTTTTTCCTCCATAAACCTACTCCTGACCTACCAATGGTCTCATGCTGCCTGTGTACTGTCCAAGAGCCCAATCAGTCCCAGTGGTTCTCACACTGGGGCAAACACAGAAAAGAGTGCAGAAAAAGACAGAGAGCTGGGTCTGTTCAGCCTGGAGAAGAGAAGCCTGAGAGTGGATGTCATCAATGCTTATAAACATCTCAAGGGTGGGTGTCAAGAGGACGGGCCAGACTCCTTTCAGTGGTGCCCAACAACAGGATGAGGGGCAATGGGCACAGACTGAAGCACAGGAGGTTCCATCTGAATATGAGAAAAAACTTCTTTACTTTGAGCGTGCCAGAGCACTGGAACAGGCTGCCCAGAGAGGTTGTGGAGTCCCCTTCTGTGGAGACATTCAAAACCTACCTGGACACACTTCTGTGCGATCTGGTCTGGTGAACGTGCTTCAGCAGGTGGGTTGGACTGGATGATCTCCAGAGGTCCCTTCCAACCCCAACCATTCTGTGAAAAGAAAAGAGTTTTTCATTGCTTGTCTGCAGTGGCTGGTGCCTGGACAATCTCTCTCTCCCAGCTGAGGAGAAGTGTGGACAGGCACCTCTACCTTATAGAGCTGCAAAACCAGGCAAAGACCCTTCTCCTTTAAAGGTCCCTTCCAACCCAAACTATTCTAAGATTCTACTTCCTACCTTCCTTCCCTTTTCTTCACACTCTTCCTCCAAACTCTGCTGCATCTCCCTCTCCCGAAGAACTGAATATGACTGTAATGCTTTAAGCACTAAGTTACCTTTGGGTAGTGACAAACCAATGAAAAAAGCAGAACACAGAGTTTTTAGCAAGTACTTGGTAAGGATGAAGACCAAAAATAACACAGTGTTAAAACCATTACTGGATATTTTATAAGTAAACCAATGTAAGCCATTTTAGGACAGGGAATTTAAGGTCCCTACAGAGTTTTTTTCAAAACAATTCCTTATTTAAAACAACATAAATTGTAATAAAAATAATTTTCAACATAAACTGTACTACTGACCTGATTCAAATCTCATTGGGACTTAAAGTACAAAGTAGTAAATCATAGAGTACATTTTTTCTGGTTTGTTTTTCTTCCCAACTGTACATTTTCAACATTCCATTCAAAGACAAATATTTTAGTTTTATTTAGTGTATGGAATTAGGAGATAGCCACAGATCAAGTCAGGATAGGTTTTCTGAAGAATATTGAGGTTATAACCATTTCATGGAAACCAAGCTCACAAGATAATTCAGTTAAATACAAATTACAGTACAATAAATTAAATATATCTAATTGCAATTGGATGTAATAATCACTTCAAACAGTAAACCCTCAGGTATATAAACTTAATTTTATACTTGAGGGCAAACAATTTAAAATAAAGTATCAAAACAGCTGAAGAGAAAGTATTTAGAGGTTCTTCTCAAAGGCATGTTCAAGGTTTACATTATCTTCATGGGGTGGGGGCTAATGCAAGCCATAAAGGGCAGGATTTTAATGGTGAAATTATACTGGATAGTTCCATATTCCCAGGCAAGCATGGGAGGAGATTAGCCAGTGGGAAAAAAATACTGCAAATGGAATAGTATAGAAAATGATAACCAAACACTGATGAGGTGATATACATTTCTACTTTGTACAGACTCATGTGAAATCTCTTCTAGAATCCAAGATGAACGTGAAAAATAGCAAGAAGAATATGTCTTCAAATCTATAGATCAAGGTTCTTGCAATATAGAGAATAATAAAATAATCCTGACTGTGGTCTGATTCAATGGTTTCAGTCACTATGCATGACCAGCTCCCTCTTAAAAAGTGAAGTATTTCCCAGCACTTGCTGGGGAAGAAAGAAAGAAGAAACAAATGACACATGTGGAGTCTGCTGGGTAGGCTGATTACCAGGGAATTAAACAGGTTGGGAAAGCTTGGTTCTCCTTCAGGCTTTGGCTCTGACGCCTCACATAACTTGGGCAAATGACTTCACTGCTCTACATCTTGGTGTCCCTTCCTACACTGTGTCTGCAGGGACCAGCTATTATTATAGTTTGGGGTGGGATTCATCTCAGCTTCAAATGGGAACAGTGGAAAAAGCGACACCTGAGCAGTCACCCGAGGCTCCCTCGGTAATCAATAGAGAGAAGGCGCTGGCACCGTGAGGGGTGATTCAGCTGTCCTGTTTCAGGTTGGGACTTGTGCCCTATAAGTGCTTATTACTCTAACCACAGCAAGATCACAGCACCAGTAGCTCTGATAAAACTGCATACTGTTCACATTTGAACAGGTTAATTCTCTCCTTACATATGTTCATAGCATAACTACATCCTCACTTCAGGTTGCTAAGGCATTGCAGTTGGACAGTTGATATATCAAACTAAAACAAGAAGGTTTCCAAGCTTTTCTGAGATTTTTCACTCTGACTTGTAAACTGAGCCCTTTCAGGCAGGATCTGTCTTTATTCTCTGCCGCATACAAGCTTCAGAAAATAATAATTACTTCTATGAAATTCACTTCAAAAAACACTTTAAAACTTTTGATGAACCATCCTAATTCTACATTTTCTGGACTTGGGAAATGCCACCAAAGAAAACAGAGACTGTAGGTCTAAAACAAATCTCTAAAAAACATCTGACACCAACAGTAATACTGGCTGAATCTAAGAGGAGTCTTCTCATGGATGGGAGAGCATTAAAAAATAACCGGTCTTCTGAATTGTTTAACTCTTTGAACTCATCAGACTGTCAGGCAGAATGATCTTGTCTCCCAAACCACCTGCATGTAAAAAACAGGAGTGAAATGGCTTTAAAGGCCTTTAAGGACGAAAATTTTGTTAAAAGAAAATAACCCTGGCAAGACTCAGATATGAATAAGGGCCTGAGGTTGAGGGGGAAGAAAAGGAAAAGGGGACCTGTGCTTATAATCTAATTGCAGAATACAGGCAATTAAATGTCTAAAAAATAGCTAAGGAGAACTATTGTAAGACTGATGGTCTGAGCAACATTCAGCCATCGAGGCTGCAATTCTACATTGAAACAGACAGACAGGCAGACATAAATTTTTCTTCCTTTTGGCCTACGGCTTTCTCTGTAGATTGGATTATTTACTTTCAGTAACGAAAGCGAACAAAAAATAGTCTGTCTGGTATTACAGCTGAATGTTGTAAGATTACCAGTGATGATATTCAGCTAGATTTGTGGTTAAAATACACCTCAGGAAAGTGAGTATTACTGATACATAGATTTGAACATCATCATCAAAGTATTTTTATTTTGTGATATTATTTGGGAATTAAGAATGTATTTCATGTAGAAAATATACATAAGCACTTCGTTATCAATTTCCTCTTGACTAATTAAGAGGAGAAAAAAAAAAGGCTTTGTTTTCGGTTTCCAATCCTGACTCAAATTTGCCTGACAGCCTTAGAATCTCAGTAATTGGAATTTGAAATGAAAATGTCTTTGAGGATAGATTTAAATCTTGTATAGGATGATAGAGGATAATCAAGCAGCAGATTTTCCATGTCTCTTTATCTTGAACTAGTCCAGGGAAAAATAGAGGTATCTGTATTTTTTTGTTTGTTGGTTTTAATTCTAGATGTCCTTGTAAAATATTTTAAATCAAACCTTCCATATTGTTTTAGGGCTGGCAGAAAACAGGCAGCACAGCACCAAGAGCAGTCTCAGACTGCAGCTAGGAAGGCATTTCCAGAAAGACCATGCCTGCAGAAGCACCAATTCCTATATTTTCTACCAGTCATACACTCTACCATTTGTGAAGCAGAAGGTATGCACTATCAAAACTTTCAATGAAAAATATAATATTTTTGCAAGTTTCAAGCTTCCTCAGATCCACATTCTCCCTATGCTTCTATTCTTTCACCTGGAAATATGATTGTCCTTATATCTGAACTATGTCTCCACTTTTAGTTAGGAATCACCTGAAGCAGAAAACTCCATTCCTCTTTGCATCTGCATCAAGAAACCACAGAAGAACATTCTATTTTCTGCAAAAATAACCGGCAGTTAAAATCACAGAAAGAAATAAGTGTTAGTGACTTGCTAAGAGCAACTGTTTATATGTCTCAGTGGCTTTGCTACAAGCTGTCGTGTAGAACAAAAATAATCATCAGTGTATATCGGTTTCATATCTAGAAGATCAGCTGCACTATCGATGTATGTGTTTGATGAACGTTTATATTCTGGATTATGATTCTCAGTGGATGATGTAGTAAATGCTGCCACTGCAGAGTGCTGGACCACGCCAGTGATGTTTTATTTTATTTAGCTGAATGTTTCAGAAGAGATTCAGATCTAGTTCACGGTTTTTCTGTCACAAAGAGAGAATGGCAAAACCCCAGATTTCCGACTAGGATAAGGACAGCTGGGCAAAAAGTAATTTAATGTGGCTAAGCCCTCAGCAGCCTACAGGACACACATAAAATGCTGGAAGTCATATAAGCAGCAATCAATACTTTATATATCTAGACTACCCAATTAAGGATTCAGTGAAGGATCACCATCATCCTGCTGCATAAAGCTGTAACCACGCTGCAGCCCTGATGAAGCCTCCGGTCCTGACAAACAGCCTGGCCAGGCTCAGGCGTTGGCAATGAAAAGCAAACCAGGGTGGTAACATCTGTATTTTTCAAATTTACTACATGTTATAATTGAACTGGTTGTGTACTGAAAAACTGACTGACAGTCGGTACGGTGCTGGAAAGCCCACAGCTTTGAAGTGTGAAACAGCTTTTGGGTTCTACTTTTCTTGACAATGAACCGGTGATAGAGTGGTACAACAAGCAAGCTGGTGTAGAGAATAATATAACTTGTATTATTCTTTAATATACCCCAATTGAAAAATGTAGCCTTATATTGCAGGAAAATGCATTATGTTTTTGATTCTGACTGCTACCAACGTAGGGGAGTACACATTTACAATTATGTAGCATTCTCCAAGAAAAGTAGTATTGGCACATACTATATTTGTATTTTCTCACTCCAGTGTGGATATGTTAAAATAATGCAACATCGGCTATATTTAATCACCTTATTGCAGTCATGCCTACACACCTCAGATAAATTAAGACTTGCGTTGTTGGATACTGTACAAACCCAGAACAGACTTGGCCCAAAGACTTACTCATTATTCAAATATAATTACAATTATTTAATGTACTGCATGCAATCAATTTTCACAGGAGCTTCCAGTCATTCTTACAAGTGTTAATCCTGGCAGGTTTTAAAAGCAAACTCATTGTAAGCAGGAGGTGATGATTTAATCAACTCTAATTAAATTTAGTGATTAATTTAGAGTAAGGTACTCATACACTAATTCTTTCTGCCCAACTATTATTAATTTGAGTAGACAGCCTTTTGGACAAAGTGGTTCTTTCAACAGTACCATGGCAAGAAGTTGAAATTAACAGAGCACAGTTTAATTGTGATATAATTTTACTGTTTAGAAAAAGCATACTAATATGAACAAGAAAGAAAAAAGTTAAAAAAGAAGTAAGAAAACAGTATCGTAATTAAATTTACTTATTTTAATTTTATTTATTTATATTTTTATTTTATTTATTTATATTTATATTTTTAATTAATTTATTTATATTTTCATTGTATTTATTTATATTTCTTATTTTTTCTTTTTCTATTTATTTAATCCTGTATTTTCTGTCCTGAGTGCCACTTCATCCTGAGTGTTTTGAAGTCCCTGTTTTGTTGGTTTATTCTAACATGGAGAAGTTGCCAAGATTTTCCTCTATATTAGCGGATTTTGTGTCAGGAAGATTTAAACCTGGCAAAGTCAACGACAGCAGACACCTCAGTGTGTGAGTATTTTGGATAGCCTCTCCACGTCACTTCTCTTCTCCTGACACAGAACACAGAGTGAGTTTTCTCCTGAACATGGAATTTTTCTTCAGGGACAGACACCAAACAGTTTGGTGTTCAGGAGATATAAAACTCCTCTAAGTGTAGGTGTAAGTAATATAATCCATCCTGGTTTAGGTCCTACGTCATTTCATGGTTTCACAGGGCAAAATCTGATCATTATTGTTACTAGTAATATTACTGTCACTGCTAGTAATAATCTATTAGCAATAACAATATTACGGGTCCATAACATCCTTGTGACTGAAAACTACAGTGGCTCATCAGTGAGATCTGCACTGCTTCCCTAAAGCCATGGGAGCAACTTCTGTGTGACACGACTACAGAAATTTTTTGGAACAGGCATAAATAAAAAGCAAAATTACATAACTTTGTGCTATTGTCTTTCTTTGCCACACAGTTTTTCTGATTCTCTGTCGTTGCCTCTTGGCAATACCTACTTTTTCCTGTAACACAGAGTTCACAGATACAGTACTTAAATTATCACATTAATTCCTCCTTTCTAACAGAAGGAGGGGAGAATAGAGACATCATCTAAAAAGACTAATCAAATGAGATTAAAAAGCACAGTTCAGTGTGCTGTTAGTCCCAGAGGTTGGGGACATTTTCGGTGACAGATTGCTGCACCGGCCCTGCTGGCTGCAGTGCGAGTGCCGGGATGTGGCTGTTTGTTTATCTGGTGTGTTAGTGCAGCAGAGAGTGGGATGGATGCTTTCGGAGGCAGAGAAAATGTGGTCCTTTACTCATATTATTTGCCAACTCATTCCAGACAGGATGACCTGAGGAGGAACTGGGCAGTGGGCAGGCTGGGCATCAGGAAGCACCATGACAGAAGCTGTGTACAGCTGTGTACAGCCCCGGGCCGGGATGTGGCTGTTACAACCACACATTAAACCCACACTCCGGCCACTGACTCGGAAGTATAAACAAGCCTGTGGAAACCGAAGTTGAGTCATCCGATATTTTCCAAGTTCTTTATTTAGCCTCTGCGGAGCGGGCTAGAGTTAAGGCAACACACGGTTACGCGTCTAATGCAGAACTAGAACTCAGCTTCTGCGAAAGCCACAGGAAATGACCCCAAAACATGGGCCTGCAACCCAACTCTGGGCCCACCAGCTGTTGGCTCTTCTGAGGAGGTCACTTGCTCAAGAACTTGGATTCAGTTCTGAAATAAAAAAGCACAAATAAGAAACAGATCTTTCCCTCAGTTGCGCTCCAGTTTAAAGCACTCTCTGATAATGATTCTTCATGCTGATTTTGAGTTGACAAAAGGGAAACTCTGTTCAGTGACACTGAAATTACACTTGTGACTGTGAGGGCAGGATGGTTTGCATCAGAAAACCCCTCAGCACGGATCCTCTCCTCTCTCCCCTACATTGGTTTAGCTAAATGGCAGTGTTGGAAAAGGAGAGTGCCATGGCAATAGCTATGGAGTTGATTTTCTCTTGATTTTGACAACATCTGAATTTGTTGGTCTTCTAAGTAGCTATTATTCCTTGTATCTTCTGATGCTCATAGGGAAAGTACACAGGAATGGACTGGTATTTTGGAATGGAGACAAGCATGTGACAATATCTGTATTCTGAGTTTTATGGTTTGGTTTCATTTTGATCTATTGTTGCATGTTTAATTGGTGGTAAAAAAAAAACAACAAACAAATAGCATTGACTGTTTGCTTTCTTTTTATGAACAGATTATATAAGAATACATAAATGTGAATACTGAAATTATCAGAATCTGTTAGGAAGCACAAAGGAGCCTGGAATGCAGGAATTTACCATTCAAAGTTTTTGTGAAGTTAACAAGGGAAAAAAATAAGCATTTCAGAAAACATGACTGGGAACCATTACCACAGCTGTTTTCGCGAAGGGACCCTACCACTCCATCAAAAGAATTACTAAAACTGAGAAAAATATGACCTGGGAAGAGAGGTGTATGATGTCTATTAAACAATGAGTGTCATGGGAAGGGGACAGAGATTCACTGGTCATTTTTCTCTTGCAGTACAAGAATTAGGGGGGTGCATCAAATGAAGCTAGAAGAACCCCCATTCAAAATGCACAGAAGTAGTTCTTCATGCAAGGAGTAACAGGCCCGTGGAACGTAGGCCAGAAGACAGAAGATAATTCAAGTTGATACAGATTGAACAGGATACTATATAAGTTCCCGATAGAGAAATATGAACTATAGGTATAGATCTAAATATAGCTTATATAGAGTTAGTATATAAAGCTAAAACCATAACTGGATTGATGTATATTTGCTATCACTGCTGGAAATTGCTAGATAAATATGGAGGAGCTGTAAGCAAGATGCTGGAAAACTTTCTAACACAAGCGTAACTAAAGCAAAGTGGGAATTTGATGTATATCAATAGCACTAAATTGTGTGACCTGTTAGCTTGTGATCCTCAAGTGCTTGTGATTACTGGATTAACTGAAAAAGTGTTCTGCTCCTAGTGAAATATTATATGAGCAGTTGTAACCTACACAGTGTTGCTCAATTCTGTTCAGTCTTGAAGCCTTAACTTTCTACTTCCCTGGCAGCACAGATGAATTAGCAGGTTCACTTAGATAAAAAGAGAGGCTGAAGGTGAGAGAAAATTACTTGGTCTTTTTGTAGAAAATAATGTTAGGGTTCCAGACTGTCTGTAAATTTTTAATGATGCTTTTAGCAATTTCTGAAGTTTCATTTCTGAACTAATCTCAAAAAGAAACAGTTTCCAGTGAATGTAATGTTCCATTTACACAGCACAATTTTCCAATTACTATGTACAGCTCAATGTAAAAATGTCATTATCAATCACTTCTGTTTTAGTGATGCAAGCAGTTAGTGATAATTACAATAAACCTAGCAAGAACTTCACTACAAATTTACAGTAAATATATCTACATTTGCAGAAGTTGAATTGAATGACAGTAAAATTATTTTAAATGACATTTCAGATGATAACAGTGGAGCACTCCTGTGGCATATTTCAGGGAGCCATCATAAGATAGCCCATAATTTTATTTCACTAATGTCAGCCTGTTTTTAGCTTAAAGAATTATAGTTCCCAACAGAAAACAGCGTAATGAAAAATTTTTGGAGGAGTCTGAAGTAGCTCTCAGAAATGCCAGCATGACCTCTACAATGCAGTAAAAATCCTCAAAATAGAACCGTTCTCCATAACTACTGGAGAAAAATTCTACTCATTTCCACTCTTCTAAAGTGATAAGATGGAATAGAGAGAGGCTGAGGGTATTACGCGTACAAAGAACCCTTTGTAACAGCTAATATTCTGTAATAATAAGCAGGGAAGAAAACCTTTCGTGTTTCTTGCCACTCAGCAGTACATTTTCAGCTTGGTAGGTTTTAATTTGGTCAGAACTATGGATTCTCTTGGCACAAAAATGTGATTCTGAGACAGCACCTGCTCTCAGATGGCTGCTCACCACAGAGTGCTATCCAAGTTCTGCAGGGGGACAAAGATAAAAGAACACAGCATCTCACTCTGGCTAAAAATCCTGAAAAATAGTCAGCAAGCTATTTTATTACCATTTTTGGTCCAACTATTTTAACAGAACTACTTCAGCTGATAAAACTAGCAGGGTGGAATGGTACTAGAAACAACCAGATGACAAGGAAGCAAAATTGAGAAGTCATCGTTCTAGTCACGACACACAGGAAGCCCATGGGATACCCAGCACTGAGACCCTTTACTGTTTGGATTATCTGTGGGACATGTTGCCTACAGACCAAGCTTTTTCAAGAGGAAAGAGAGATCTTAGAATTCCTTCAATGACTGAAATCCTCTAAAACTACTTTTCTCACTGGGCTTTATTATAGGAATCAGAGAAGGTCTCTGAAGCTGCTCAGCTAGGTATTCATTTGGGGGTCACTTGACACCGACCTTCTCCACCTGTAAAATGGAAGTGCAAAGAACATACAGTTTCATTCTCTGTGTCCTGACAAAGAAAAACAGCTTTCTCTCACACCCAGGAGAGGAGTTCGTTTTGATCAACTGCATATTGAGAGGAAAGGGTGTATTTACAGGGTGTGCTTACAGTGTGTCTTCCTACCAGTGGTGTCACTGTCACATCAGACTGAACACTCTCACAGCTCCCAAGCATGCTGCTGGGTTATCCGAAAACAAAATCACAAACATAATTTGAAGTAATTACATAAAGACAAGTCAATAACAACACACTGTTTTAGTACTTTCAGCCCTGCATCTGACTCTGATAAATGAAGCAAAATACACCACTGCATGATGCAGGATGGATGTTGGGTACAGGTACAGTATCAGTAACAACTCCCATGCTGTTTTTTGGGACTGGATCCCTGAACAGTGTCAACAAACATCACTCTCCATCTCTTGCCCAGGGTCCAAATCTCTACCTGGGGTGGATATTTTTGCAGTGTAAACAAAGTCCATAATTCCTGGCCTAGCACAGCAAGCAGTCATTTATACCTACACTAGTTTAGAGCTGGTGAAGGGCCTGGAGCACAAGTCTTACTGAGGGAACTGGGGTTATTCAGTCTGGAGAAAAGGAGGCTGAAGGGAGATCTTATTGCTTTCTATGACCACCTGAAAAGAGGTTGTAGGAATTGGGTGTTGGTTTCTTTTCCCAGGTAACAACCAATAGGACAAGAGAAAATGGCCTCAAGTTGTGCCAGTGGAGGTTTAGATTGTATATTAGCAAAAATTTCTTCACGGAAAGGATTGTCAGGCATTGGAGAAGGCTGCCTCGGGAAGCAGTGGAGTCACCATCCCTGGAGGGGTTTAAAAGATGTGTAGACATGGTGCTTAGGGATGCAGTTTAGTGTTAGACTTGGCAGTGTTAGATTAATGGTGCGACTTGATGATCTTAAAGATCTTTTCCAACCTAGAAGATTCTATATTTCTATGATTCTATAAACAGGATATCAAACCTGTTGTCCTTTAGACCATCTTCCATGGATAGTAAGTAGGTCTTCTTCTGACATGCCAGAGCAGCATAGAATCATGGAATCATAGAATGTCCTTAGCTGGAAGGGACCCACAAGGATCATCGAGTCCAACTCCTGTCCCTGGACAACCCCACAGTTCACGCCATGTGTCTGAGGGCCTTGTCCAGTCTCTTCTTGAACACTGTCAGGCTTGGGGCCGTGACACCTCCCTGTGGAGCCTGTTCCAGTGCTCCAGCACCCTCTGGGGGAAGAACCTTTTCCTAATGTCCAACCTGAACCTCCCCTGGCACATCTCCCTGCCATTCCCTCGGGTTCTGTCACTGGTCACTAAAGAGAAGAGTTCAGTGCCTGCCCCTCCTCTTCCCCTTGTGAGGAAGCTGTAGCCGCCATGAGCTCTCCCCTCAGTCTCCTCCAGGCTGAACAAACCAAGTGACTTTAGTCACTCCTCATACGGTTTCCCCTCCAAACCCTTCACCGACTCCATAGCCCTCATCTGGACACTCTCCAGTAGCTTTATATCTTTTTTATCCTGTGGCACCCAGAACTGCACACAGTGCTCCAGGTGAGGCCGCACCAGTGCAGAGCAGAGCGGGACAATCACCTCCCTGCCCGGCTGGCCGTGCTGTGCTGGATGCACCCAGGACACGGTTGCCCTCTTGGCTGCCAGGGACACTGTTGGCTCACGAACCCCAGGACACAGAGACGTGAGATCCTGCTTTATCAGCAGCAAGACCTGGGACTTGCTCACTGATTTGTTCCTTCTTATCCACCAGATGTGATGACGTTGCGCTTCACAGAAATGGTTGTTTCCCTGCATATTAAAGACACCTTGGGAAACATTTGCATATAGTCCAAATATGAATCAGTGATGAAGCTACTAGTGTGGAAGCCTACTATCTTCACTTGAGAATTTTCATTATTTTTTGTTATACTATGTTTTTCTAATTTTGATAGATCTTGATTTTCTAATTACTTTTTCTCTGATTTTAGCTATATTGTTATTGCTAGGTTTCTGCATATTGCCATAGCATCTGAGTTGTGAATGATTGATGCTCCAGCATATTATTAACAACTAACTAATTCTGGAAGAGAAAGAAACAAGGGGAGGGATAAGGCAGTACCTAGAATGTCACTCATATTTGGTTTAATTATTTTTTATAAAAGAAAACTGTCTAATAATGTCAGGAAAATATACATATTACATAAAAGAACATGATATAGCACTCTTTAATGCTTTGCCATTAATGGCAAGGTCAAACATGGTACTTTTTGCTCCATTGATTCAGCAATTCATGACCCAAGTGAGGTCATTGCTTATGCACAGAACACAATTAAATCAAGGTTAGACAAGCAGGATTCTTTAGTACAAGACAGTGTGCCAGCAGACTACATAGTACTAGGAAATTTGCATTTGAATCATGCTTGATGAAGATTATTTATTCATTTTCATGAGTGAAAAAAAACCTGTAATTTTATCACTAACATTGATTCTGTTTGTAGAAAATATGTTAATAACAAAAAAGGCCACCTGTAGTATCAGGGTAATTTTACATGCACTCCTTTTATACTACAAACAAGAAAACAAACAGAAATCGTTTTGTTCAGTCTTTTATGTCTTGTTTACACTCTTTCAAGATAGCTTGTATATAACAAATGAGTTGGAGTAACTTCACAAGCAATGTAAATTCTCTTTCTAATCAGAATTCAACATAAAACTTAAAGGTTCCTTTTGCACACTAAAATTTTCCTATCTTCATCCTTCAATAAGAACATAGTGTGCAGTCCTTCACATACATGCTTAAATAAATACAAGGCTATAGTTGAAGTATGACATTTAGAGACTAGAGCAAAATAATATCATCTGATGTCAGAAAATTACTAAGATGTGGTCTATTTTTCCTAACCAAAACCAAATTGATTGTAATTCGAAGTTGATATTTCACTGAGTAATTAATTGGACGCTTTCCACCTGAATTATTTACTGAATGCTGTCAATGTGTTAGTATGTTTAAGCTCCCAGAAGACTACTAAAGCACAAGGTTCACAGATCAAAGGCACAACATTCAAACAATGCATGTAGTTTCTTCCAAGTACATTAATGTTTCTTGATTTGTGAAAAGACATCACAGAAAAAGCTAGTTTTGAGACGTGACCTGGAAAAAAAAGGAATATCCATCAAGTACAGAAGCGGGGAGGTCATAGGGAGGATGTAAAGATGGTAGAAATGTGGCCAGATTTGGGGAGAGTTGGACAAGGCACAGGACTCATACGTGGAAACCCAAGGCTAAACCATGAATGCAAACCAGACTCACTTCAAGAATTTCGTAGATTACATTAGTTTACACCAGAAGAAAACCCAGCCAATTCAGTTTTTGTGATTATGAGGCAAATATGTAAATTTTTACAACATTCTTTGTTGTTCAATATTCACTGTAACAGTAGCCATTGATCCAAACATGCAGAGAGGATACAAGGATGGCACAGTCTAGCAACATCATTTATGTTGACTTAAGTATATTGCACTGGGTCCCTGAGACCTCATTCAGTGCCTCAGGAACATAGTAATTGCCTCAAAGATCAGATTACCTGTTCATCAAGTCCAGAGTATTCCCTCCCCTTTGGGAGAGAAATAGAAATTCTCTCCAAACGTTGCGGGGCTGAGGTTGCAAACATCCTTCTGCAGTCTGATTACTCGGATATGGTCTAAGACAGTTTGACTGTGTTCTGTCTGTTCAGCCTACTTTTATTCAGATTTCCATGTCACATCTATTATACTACTTAAGCACCTGTATGTCTGAAATTGTCTTGTTCTGAAGGGAAAGTAAATCTTTTGCAGCTTCATTGTTTTAAACCTACTGCCACTCTGATACCTCCAGGCCATGGCTCACCCAGCTGGTGCGAGTCATCACCACCTCTGCCCACATCGTTCCGACCTGTCCTACTGACTTCTGTTGACCAATGGAAGCCTGTCAACGTGATCCTTTCGGATTTCAATAAAGCCTTTGATACTGTCTCTCACAGTATTCTCCTGGACAAGATTGTCCAGCATACAGCTGGATAAACACACAGTGCAGTGGGTGAGCTGATGGGCCAGGCTCAAAGGGTTGTAGTAAATGAGGTTGTAAATGAGGTTATGCTGGGTTGGTGACCAGTCACTAGTGGGGTTCCACAGGGATCCATCTTAGGGCCAGCACGCTTCAATGTCTTTATAAATGACTTAGGACTTGAGGGTTTGCTCAGTAAGCTTGCCAATGACACAAAATTGGGAGGAGCTGTTGACACTCTTGAGAGCAGAGAGGCCCCGCAGAGGGATCTGGACAAGTTAGAGAACTGGGCAATCACCAACCACATGAAGTTCAACAAGGGCAAGTGCTGGATTTTGCACTTGGGATATGGCAACCCTGACCGTACATAGAGACTGGGGGATGAGATGCTGGAAATCAGCTCCACACAGAGGGATCTGGGGTTCTGGTTGACAGCAAGTTGCACATGAGCCAACAGTGTTCCTGGCAGCCAAGAGGGCAACCGTGTTCGGGGTGCATCCAGCACAGCATGGCCAGCCGGGCAGGGAGGTGATTGTCCCGCTCTGCTCTGCACTGGTGCAGCCTCACCTGGAGCACTGTGTGCAGGTCTGGGTGCCACNGGGGAGGTTTAGGTTGGACATGAGGAAAAGGTTCTTCCCCCAGAGGGTGCTGGACACTGGAACAGGCTCCCCAGGGAGGTGTCACGGCCCCAAGCCTGACAGTGTTCAAGAAGAGACTGGACAACACCCTCAGACACATGGTGTGAACTGTGGGGTTGTCCTGTGCAGGGACAGGAGTTGGACTTGATGATCCTTGCGGGTCCCTTCCAACTCAGGACATTCTATGATTCTGGTAACAACCTGGAGCAGGATCAGAGTGATTTACACTTCTGTGTGAAGAGTTTGTGGACTCTCATTCAGAGTATGGTACAGAAGCACAGGCTGTCACTTCCTTCTGATTTATTAAAACACTGATTGGCAACGGTGCTCAAAAACTCAATACTGAATCTAGAGGGTTGCAAACTACATTAGCATGAAAGAAGAAATTCTGAATACTCATTCTACTACAGAAATGAAGCATTTGCACTTGTTTATATTGGGTGTGACAAAGGCCACATCCTCACACCTCATTTTCTCAGACACATGAGAAAATTAACATACATAGAGCAGTGACTGCTCAGTTAAGGTGAATGCACCCATCAAATTGTCCATGTAGAAATTTACATTTTTGAAAGGCTTTCTAGAATTTCTGCAGTTTTGTTGGATGAACAAATTAGAGTAAAATCATCAAATTATTTTATAGATTATCTTTCACTAGCTCACTATGTTCCTGCTTGTACAAATACACATTAGGCAGTAAGAATTTATGCAGAGTATATATGCTTACCTAAAATTTCCCAGAGACTCTGTTAATCAGACTCTGCCTTTAAATATCCAGTTTAAACAGCCTAGTGACACTTAAAGAACAAACTATTCTATGTTTTCCCAAAAAAAAAATAAAGGAATGTACTTGGTTTTTTTCTTTGTTTTTTGGTTGGGGTTTTTTTGTGTATTTCTTTATTTTTTTCCTACTTATAAATCATACCAAAAAAGCTAGGAAATTAACCAGAAAGAATAAGGAAAAGGAATTGGCAGTTTCGAACACTCTTGAAACCTGTATTTAGCTGTCTAGCCTTAAGATCTTTGCTTTACACAAGTAACATCATCCTTTGGTTTAATTCATGCTGTTGATTCACAAAACTGATCAGAACACTTGATATGTTTTGCAACATACACGTACAACTGCTGTAACAGAAAGCACATTAAATGACCACATAAATATAAATCATTCAAAACTTTAAAACAACAGCAAAAATTAGTGTATTATAAATTCTTCCTAGGGTTCTGCTTCAGTTCAATAACGGAAAAAAATAAGGAAAACTCATCCTAGTGTAGCTCTGTGTGTTTGAATTCAAATAATGGTTCCCTACCTTGCTGACTGAAGACTGGTTTACTACACTGTTATTATACATGTAATATACAGCTAAGGTCAAGGTAATGAAAGTAGGTATGGAAATGTTATTGTCCTGTGAAAATGTAAAGAACAAGGCCACCAATAGAGGCCCAAGTCAATTGTATTGACAGTTTTCACAAATAAACTAAACATCAAATTAATAGCACCTTCTTCCACAAGCTGTTTTAAGTGAAAAAACCCCCCACGTTCTCCTACCAGCAGTCCTTTTTGGGCTGGTATTTTTTGCATTCCATAATGGACGAACAAAAGTGATGTAACTATACCTAGCTCACAAAAATAATTGATATACAAGCCAGCCATAGATTCAGAGATGCAAATAGATTCCCAGTCTACTTTTGACAATTAATGAAGTTTTTCAACCTTTTTCTGGTTAGTGAGGAGTGTCATCTTGTTTTTGAAATGTTAGCACTACACCTGCTCTGTTGCTGAACGAGGAAATACAAGCTTCTAAAAACGCTACAGTATTTTATAATCTGTTGTTTCAGAGCCAGTACAAGTTAGCAAACACTATTCTTAAAGCCGTGTTGACATTATCAGTGTTGTTAGTGCACAAACAAGCCCACAAATGAAACAAAGCCAGCTTGGCCAGTGCTTCGGCTCACTCTTCTGCCAAGTGGAAAAGCACACGAGCCATGGAGACCACACGTTGTGTATCAGCTAGGCAAAGGATACCACCTGGATGGTACCAAATATGAACAACGTGTTTATATTTAGTGCAAGACACTTGTTACAAATATCTGCGGACAAGTAGGATGTGAAAAAACAGGAAATGATGACTTGGAATAACATTTGGTTTCGTAAGAGGTGATCTGATTTTTTTGTGCTGTGTATGTGGTATTAATAACATTTGTCAGCTTTTCCTCCATTCCTGGTGGGTGTCAGGAGCCAGCCCCCCTCACCACACTGCTCCAGCGTGTGTCCCTGCTGGGCAGCCCCATACAGCTCAGCACCCAGAAGTCAGGATGCCCTTTATGTGGCACTTCTTCTAATATTATTTATCAAATAAGACACATGTCAGCAAGTAACATACATCCAATCATCATCTGCTCATGTTACAACACTAGTTGGAATAAAATGTGACCAGAGTTAT
>VWYH01003502.1:0-98852 GCA_013399365.1 Pampusana beccarii | reverse complement strand
ATCAACTAAGGCAAACTCCTCCATTTTCCTGGCTTCCTCCTCAGGACAGCCTCTGGCAGTGTAGACAGAGACAAAGGCATCATTCAGTAACTCTGCCTTCTCTGTATCTTCTGTCACCAGGGCACCCACCTCACTCATCAGTGGGCCTACATTGCCTCTGGTGTTAGTTTTATCTGCCATGTATTTGAAGAAGCTCTTTCTGTTGTCCTTGACCCCTCTCACAAGTTTTAATTCTAAGGAGGCCTTAGCTTTCCTCGTTGCCTCCCTACATCCTCTCACAACAGTCTTATATACTCTTCCTAAGTGGCCAGCCCCTTCTTCCATGATCTGTAAACTCTCCTCTTCCACTTGAGTCCGCCCAGCAGTTCTCTGTTTAACCATGTAGGTCTCTTGGCTTGACTTCCTACATGTCATGATGCTCTGATCTTGAGTTGAAGTTCCTGGTGGCCAGGGCCCACTGCAAGAGGAAGANCCTCCCTACATCCTCTCACAACAGTCTTATATACTCTTCCTAAGTGGCCAGCCCCTTCTTCCATGATCTGTAAACTCTCCTCTTCCACTTGAGTCCGCCCAGCAGTTCTCTGTTTAACCATGTAGGTCTCTTGGCTTGACTTCCTACATGTCATGATGCTCTGATCTTGAGTTGAAGTTCCTGGTGGCCAGGGCCCACTGCAAGAGGAAGAAGCCCAGGCAGGCAGCTCTGCTGTGCAGCACCAGAGTGCAGGAAAAGCTGGCTCAGCAACAGGAGAGAGGACCCAGCACCAAAATACCACTGGCAGCTGCCAAGTACAAAATGGCTCTTAGAGGGTTGCAGCTGCTTCTCTTTAATTAAGATCCAACACCAGAAGAAGAGCGCTGTGAGAAGGGGAAAGAAGGCTGAAAGAGAGCCTGTCCTGCATGATGGAGGGCAAAGAAAGCAGCTGCTTTGGCGTGCTTGCTCTCCCTGTTGCAGCACAGCTGTTGATCTGCTGTGCATTTCACTCACTGTCCAGCCTGAGCTTACATGCAGCTCCTGAGTGAGACCAGGCTCTTTCCAACTCTTTCTTCCCCAGCATCTGAACAGGGACTAGATGCTCGCACTATCCTCGTCAGCCTACCTTCCAGGAGAGCCGAGTGCGCAGGATGCTGGAGGTTCCACGCAAGACCACATCAGTCTTCTGGCCCTACTGCAAAAGCACCAGGTTTAATCACACCTTCTTATCTTCCTACCGTTGTACGAACAGGAGGGAAGTTCAAAACTGCCAGATTAAAAAGGACCCATATATCTCTTTTCTTCTTGTCTTCACTTTTCTTAGGTGGAGATATTACAAACTGAGCTGCACAAGTCGTGCTCCTGCCTCATGTCCTCCTTCAGCAGGACCAAGAACCTCAGTGGCATGAGCAGTGATTTGGGTCTCCTGCCCTACTCCTGGGACACACTGAAGTTCTCCCTACTCTACTGCAGAGAGCAATGTAAGCTGCTTTTGACTGGTCTGGAGGCCTGAGGGCTGCCTAGCTGTGGGTATGCTGAGTCCACTGCCCAGGTCCACTGCTGAGACAGGTCCCATCCCACATCCCCAGGCTTCAGTGGCAAAGCCGGGTGGTGAAGAACTGCAGCAGGCCAGCATTTGGGGTCCACTTTGCTCCCTGCAGGATACCAAGGTGGAGAAGAGCACCCTGAAGCTGGGCGTGAGATGGGGTGCTAGCTCAGTAGACATAAAGAAGGGTGTCTTGACCAGAGAAGAAATGTGTGATGACTTCTGGAGATGTCTCCTTCTCTTACTCCTCTGAGGACCAGAGAGAGGGTTAGTCACCAGGTCTTCCGAGGGTACAGCCAGCTGAGAGACTGGCCTTTTGGCAACACAAATAAGACTGAAATTGTCAATTACTGTCATCAGCAGCCAGAAGGGCCAGAAAGCCTAGAACCTCTAAAACACTTTAGCTTTCAGAGGGTTGCCTTACTAATTTTGGGGGCGTTTTATTTTTGCGTTCTGCAGTATTGATGTAGGGGGAGATTTTATTTCCCTGAGATCTGTTTCCCGGTGCTCTGTGTTCTCCCATCCTTCGCCACAAGCATTCCCTGTGGAAATGTGCTTGGATGCACAGTCCTGCAGTAGGATGTGTCATAGAAACTGAGGCCTGGGGTAAATGCAGTGAGTGAGCTGAGGGATATCACACAGTGCAGGGAGAGCAGAGCTAGCTGTAATGGAGAAGCAGCAGCGGCCTCCAACTCCAATTAGCATCTTTTCCCTATCTCTTTGTTAGTCTCTCTTGGCTGCTTCTGACTGGCCTCATTTAGAGCTAGTTTGGGTCTAACTGCAGACGTAACTCTGCAGATGTACTTGTGAATGCCCAGGGATTTTAAATGTATACCATGCCTTGGCAACAGATAGCTATGAGATATTGTCTAGACTGGGATGGATTTGAAATGTGTGCTGAGGACACAGTGGTGAGGACATTACTGGTGGAATCCACAACAGATAGATCATTTTCCAACCAACTATTCCCTGTGAATGGTCTGCAGGCACCACCAACCAGCAGTAAGAAAGAGCATGAAACTGAAATCTTTGGACTTTGAACCCCTTGCCACATTATACTGTGGTGCCCCAGAGCTCAGCTGTAGGCAGAGGGAAGTGGATCACCCAGAAGTTGCACTAACAGCGGTATGAAGACAAACCAGTACTGTGGAGTTGGTACAAACTCACAGGTCTCAAGGCGTTAGCTAGAGATGTAGCCCATCAGAGACAGATTACTCTCTTGGGGGCATGTAATCCTTTAATGGTCTCTGGCAGGTTTTCCTCCCTCCTGGGAGTAGCCAGCAGTTGGTATTTCAATAGACATCAGTGGACTTGTAAGTCTGAACCTGAATGATGATTCCCACATGTTGCTACAGATCTTATGTTCCTTGACAAGTGTCCAGTTGCACATTACTTGAAAGCTCCTTTGGTTTGGCCAGTAAGTTTTCCCGTGGTAGCAAGCCGTAAAACCAGGGAGCTTAGACCAGACGTGAGAAATGGCTGCACGCTGAAAAGCCACATGCTGAAGAAACAGCTGTGGAGGGGGGCACACAAAGAAGGGACTGAAGCCATGTGTGAGTACATGCAATGACAGCCCTAGGCTGCCATAAAGCAAGTGTGGGCAGCTGGCAGAGGACATGCCCTTGTGCAAAGGGATTACAGCACCCACCTGCTCCTCCAGCCAGCCTGGCAAGAAGCAAACCTCGTGCAGAGGAAGGGTAGGACCCAACAAGATCAGAGGGGCCATGGACTTCACACATCCTGTTCAAGCTGGTCTGAGAAAGGGGACAGGGTGAGGTAATGCTCCTTGATGTTCCAGTAGGCAGACATCCAAGAGCAGTAGGGCATTATCAGAGATGGAAACATAACAGAAGAGTTTTTTCAGGTGATATAACTGAAAGAAAGCATCTGGTTTTTACTCCTTGGAACAGGCCTTCTTTGCTATCATGACAAACCCAATCCTGACTCTCCCAAAAGCCCATGGGTGAGAATGGAAACACATGAAAACAGGCCCTAAAGGCAGGTAAATTCCCTTGAACGAGGTTCAGCTATGTGGATGCACTTGTGGCACAGCTCCATCCTCCACCTCATCCCATGGACACACTGTTTCCCTCACTCCCACAGGTTCAACGGTTCGACAAATACTCCAGAAATGCTGTGCTGGGGCAAGTCAGGGTCACCCTGAGCAAGCTAAAAGCCTCCCAAGGCTTGGTTTTATGTGAAGAGCTGTAGAAGACTGCAAAGGTGATGACTTTATCACATGACCTTGGCCTGTGTGCCCACACAGTGCCCAGGGAGCTGCACGTCAATACGGCCATCCCTTAATTTTATTACTGAAAAATGCCCACCTTACATCCTTGGGGACCATGTGTGTGATATTTATGGTAGCAGATCCCATCTGCTCCCAGCACACTTCTCAGGTAGGATCTGCAAGAAGACAAGTAATTACAGGGATGCAGTTTGAAATTGCATCTTAAAGGTAGGTCCTGGTTTCAGCTGGGATCAAGTTAATTTTCTTTCTAGTAGCTGATATAATGCCGTGTTTTGGATTTACTATGAGAAGAATGTTGATAATACATTGATGTTTTACTTGTTGTCGGGTAGTAAAGGACTTTTTGGCTTCTCATGCTCTAGCAGGTCCACAAGAAGGTGGGAGTGAACAAAACCAGGACGGCTGACCCAAGCTGGCTAAAGAGATATTCCTTACCATACGACATCATGCCAAGTATATAAACTGGAGTTGGCCAAGGGGCAAATATTGCTGCTCAGGAATGAATGGGCTATCAGTGTTGTGGGTGGTCAGCAATTTCATTGGCCATCACTTGTTCTGTATATTCTATAATTACATTATCTTCCTTTGCTGTCATATTAAACTATTGCTATCTCAATCCACAAGTCTTTTTTTTTTCTCTTTCTCTCTTTTTTTTTCTCTTCTTTTTTTTCTCTTCTATTCCTCTCTAGGAGAAAGGGAAATTGCCACGTTGAACAAATAAAGAGTGGATGCTGGCAACTGTTAAAGAAAAACACTGAAAAGCAGGCTACGACCAGCATGCTGTGGTGGCACTGCAATCTATGTTGCTGATGCACCAAGTGCCGGAAGGTTGACACGTGGCCTTGGTGGCCTTGCTCACCACATGCCCATATGCCTTTCACAGGACATTGTGGGAGGTGTGCTTGTGTCACTAAAGTGCCATCTAGTCTCTCAGAGTATAGAGGCCAGGCTGCTCTAAGTAAAAACTACATCCCCTTGAAGCACAGCAGATAAGAGCATGGGTTTTGTATTTGATATTGTTGCTGCTCCGGGAGGTATTGGAAAGCAAGGTCCCTTGGGTGCCAACCATAGCCCTGAAAGCGCTGCTGAATCAGACCACAGGTCTGTCTAGCCTAGTGACTGTCTCTGATAGAGGACAAAGTAGTATGGAAGGAAGACAGGCATAAATGATACTCCCTCTCTGTTCTCAACCTGCCTCTTCCAGGTAATGGCTTAGAGTTTTCTTGAGCTGGGATTGGCTTCTATGCATTTAGAAATCCTCAATGGATTTCTCCTCTCTGCACTCTTTCAGTTTCCCCTTGAGCCCATGCTAACATGAGGAACAGCTACATGCTGTTCAGAAGGGACAGACAGGGTAGGAGGCATTTTCTCTAGCGGAGGGGCTGGATTGCATGGAGCTGTCAGTTGGTGATAGCAAAGTTGAGAGCCTCTTGGTAAGGATTAAGGGTCAGACAAATAAAACCGATGTCATGGGCGTCTACTGTAAGCCACGCAGCCAGGATGATGACACTGATGAGTTATTCTTTAAGGAACTAAGAGAATCCTCCAAGTCGTCTGCCCTTGTCCTTATGGAGGACTTCAACTTGCCAGATGTCAACTGCGAATATCACACAGCTGTCACCAACAGGTCCGGAAGATTCCTAAAGCATCTGGATGATGTCTTCTTGGTGCAGGTACTAAGGGAACCAACCAAGAAAGGTGCCCTCCCAGATCTGATTCTCACTAACAGAGAGGGTCTTGTGGGAGAAGTGGTGACTGGTGGCTCGCTTGGCCACAGCGACCACAAAGCAGTGAGGTTCAAATCCTTTCCTAATGGGAGGAAAACTGCCAGTAAGACCTTAACACTAGATATGAGGAGAGCAGACTTCAGTCTGCTCAGAGAACTGTTTAGTAAGTTTCCCTGGGAAGAAGCTTTTGAAGGTGTTGGGGTCCATCAGTGTTGGTCATTTTTCAAGTACCACCTACTAAAAGCACAGGAACAGGCCATTCCAAAATGAAAAACATCTGCCAGGTGAGGTAAAAGGCCAGCTTGGTTGAGCAGGGATCTTCTTTTTGAAATACAGCAAAAAAAAAAAATCATGGTCAGTGGAAGAAAGGTCAGGCAACATGGGAGGACTACTGAGATGCTGCTCACCGCTGTAGTGAGGAAATTTGTGCTGCCGAAGCTCAATTAGAATTGAAGCTGGCCAGAACTGTGAAGGACAATTAAAAAGGCCTTTTAAAATATATTAATGACCAAAGGCAAACTAGAAATAACATTGATCCATCACTTGATTAGCGTGGTCACTTTATTAACAAAGACATAGACAAAGCTGAGACTTTTAATGCTTTCTTTGCCTTGGTCTTCAACACCCATGATGGACTTGGCAGCCCCCATAACCCTGGCTTAGAAAACCATGTCTGTGAGAACGATATACTCCCAATCAATCTGGAATTTGTATGGGAAGTGCTACTCCAGCTAGATCCCTACAAGCTGATGGGACCTGATGAGATTCATCCAAGGGTGCTTAAAAAGCTGGCTGATGACATAGCGAAACCTCTCTCCATGATGTTTCAATGCTCCTGGGAATCTTGGAGAGGTCCCAGATGACTGGAAGCTGGCAAACATCCCAATCTGCAAGAAGGGCAATGGGAATGATTCTGGCAACTACAGGCCTGTCACCCTCACTTCTGTTCCTGGCAAAATCATGGAGAAGATTGTTCTGGGAGTTATGGAAAAACATCTGAACTCCAACGAAGTCGTTNGAGTTATGGAAAAACATCTGAACTCCAACGCAGTCGTTGGTCCCAGCCAGCACAGGTTCATGAGGTGAAAGTGCTGCTTAACAAAATTAATTTCATTCTATGACAAGGTTACCTACCTAGTTGACCAGGGGAAGCCTGTCAATGTGATCTTTTCAGATTTCGGTAAAGCCTTTGATATTGTCTCTCACAGTATCCTCTTGGACAAGACGTCCAGCACACAGCTGGGTAAACACACAATGCAGTGGGTGAGCAATTGGCTGATGGGCCAGGCTCAAAAGGTTGTAATAAATGGGTTTATGTTGGGCTGGTGACCAGTCACTAGTGGGGTTACACAGGGATCCATCTTAGGGCCAGCACTCTTCAATGTCTGCATAAATGACTTAGACTCAGGACCTGAGGGAATACTTAGTAAGTTCACTGATGACACAAAATTAGCAGGAGCTGTTGACACTCTCAAAGGCAGAGAGGCCCTGCAGAGAAATCGGGACAAATTGGAGAGCTGGGCAATCACCAACCACCTGAAGTTCAACAAGGGAAGTGCTGGATTTTGCACCTGGGACAATGCAACCCTGGCTGTACCTACAGACTGGGGGACGAGATGCTGGAAAGCAGCTCTGCAGAGAGGGATCTGGGGGTTCTGGTCAACAGCAAGTTGAACATGAGCCAACAGTGTGGTCTGGCAGCCAAGAGGGCCAACTGTGTCCTGGGTGCATCAAGCACAGCATTGCCAGCCAGGCAGGGAGAGGATTGTCCTGCTCTGCTCTGCACTGGTACAGCCTCACCTGGAGCACTGTGTGCAGTTCTGGGAGACACAGGATAAAAAAATATATTAAGATACTGAAGAGTGTCCAGAAGTAGGCCATGAAATTGGTGAAGAGTTTGGAGAGGAAGCCATATGAGGAGCAGATAAAGTCAGCTGGTTTGTTCAGCCTGGAGAAGAGGAGGCCTGATCACGGTCTACTGATTCCTCACAAGGGGAGGAGGAAGGGTAGCTGCCAATCTCTTCTCTCTGACGACCAGTGACAGAACCCGCGGGAATGGCAGGAAGATGTGCCAGGGGAGGTTCAGGTTTAGGAAAAGGTTCTTCACCCAGAGGGTGGTGGAGCCCTGGAACAGGCTCCCCAGGGAGGTAGTCACGGCTCCAAACCTGTCAGTGTTCAAGAAGAGACTGGACAACGCCCTCAGACACATGGTGTGAAATGTGGGGTTGTCATGTGCAAGGGACAGGAATTGGACTCCATGATCCTTGTGGGTCCCTTCCAACTCAGCACATTTTATGATTCTATGATTTAGCATCCACAGTGCCCTGTGACAGTGATTTCCACACCAAACTACACATCAGTGAAGAACCACCTTCCCTAGGTAGTGTTGACATCTTTACCTCCATCTGCTGCTCACAAGAAGGCTGCTGTGCTGCCATGAGCTGGTGCACAGCCCCCATCTCATTTCTACAAGGTGGTCACCTGATGCTAGATTTTTTACATGGGAGCTGCTTTTGTTGCCTCATCACACTAGTGAAACACCCAAGCTACTTCTCCTAGTCAGTGCCTTCCACTCGTCTTCCCTCTGTCACAGGACTTGGAATCCCATTTCTCTGCTCTGCAGAGACCTGAAGACCAAACTTCATCACAGTCCTCTTGCACTCAGTATAGAGCAAATTTGTTTTTTCTCTTGAGGATGGCAGGGGGTGAGGGCAGTGTAGAGATGCTACAGTGTTCCTTGGGGATGTAACCACAGCATAACTATCACGCTTCAGGTCTCCATTGATGAGATGGCCCTCTGAGGCCATGGACACTCGAGAGCAGCTTAAGCTCTCATTGCAGATAAGCCGTAGACAGGTGGCTACCCTGAGAAGGCTGAGGTAGAGCCACCTTTATCTACTGTAACACATTTGATGAACAGCACAACACTTCAAATTTCTGGTTCTTATGTAGGTTTCTCCCCTGCACCACCCAGCTAGCTGGAGGAATGAAGGGAGGGGAAGATTCAGTCATTTTCCTTCTGTAGTGCTCAGAACATAAAGAGTGAGAAAGTAAGCAACCCTTTTACTCGTTTCACTTTATGTCCTGCTCTCCCTCTTAATTGTATGTCAAAGCTTTACTCTCGGGACTGAGAGAAGCACAGCAGACTTTGGGTGCTTGAACTGGTCTTTCCTTGGCTCTCCTTAAGGCTTCCCACAGCCTTAAATGCTCAAAAGATCTTCTTGTCTGTACCTCTAAAGCTGTGGTTTTCCATTTCCATAATTAAATACATGCAAAGCAGTTGCAAAGACTGCTCTCTGTTTCTTTTTTTGAGCTTTGCTGCAGGTATTGGGTGTAGCATAAGCACTCACAAGGCAAATAGGATTAAATCCTTTCCTCCATCACCCTGTTTCTACTAACTTGAGAGCTTGTTCCACAACTACAGAGGCTACTCTGAGATAATCCTTGTTAAATCATGCTCAACTGTTATGGGATGGTGAGGTCCTACTAGTTCCTACTAGCTATGTACCTATCAAGGTGCGACTGCCTTGGCCAAGTGACCTGATTTCCAGCAGTACTGAAGCCAGCAAAAGCTTTGTTACTAGCTCTGAGAAATGTGGGATCAAGCCTGAATAGTTGCAATATTCAGCTCTAAACAACACACAGCCCTTTTCTAGCATGACTACCTTATGCAATACTGTGTCTATAATTGAAATGCCCAGCTCTGGGACGGAGATGGATGCCCCAGTGTTTCATTTCTCCTTCCTCTTCCTCATCCCAGATGTATACGTGAGGATAGATGTTTCCTGTAGATGCCACAGAAAAATGCACCAGAAGTCCAGGCCATGGGACCATACACCACTCATCATCTTCAGCAAGACTTTCTTCCTGCACATACTTGAGCCTCCAGCATGGGACTGCACAGTTCTGGTTTCCATTTATGAGTGGACTCAGACTCCAGGTATCTTACTTGCTCCCTAAGACACGAACAGAGGTAACAGTCTTTTGGCTTTCTCCCACTCCTTGCTGCTGCTCCTGGTAGGGAAAGAGTTCTTCATCTTTGCTGATTCCGTGTCATCTATATGCAGCAGGGTTTCAGCAGCACCTGGAGCCAGACAGGGTTTGTACCTATGGAAGGAAATAGAGCCTGCCCTGAAGTGCTCACTACAAATAGAGAAGAGGAAAAAGAAATGGGAAGGAGGAGTCAATGATCCTATTTATAAGACAGAAAAGCACTAGAAGACTAATTGATTTGTCTAAGCTCAAATTAGAAATGTAGCTGGGAGCTTTAACATGTGTTCAGGTCCTCTCCAGCAACTCAAAAAACTGTCACCATTTTTTTCCTAGTAGCTTCCCAGGCTTATCAGGACTTTCAGGTTTGTTACAGAAAGGGTGAAAAGAGGCTGTGGGGCTATTGGAGTGAAACTGTCCTGGTGTAAGCACCACTCTGCTTGCACAGGACGGGTTGCTGATGGGAAAGTACCACCCATCTCTACTTTGAGACACCAACCAGAGGCTTCATTAGCAGTACAGCCATCCCAAAACTGACCACAGACGTCTCTCACCACACTGATGGCACAAGGGTGACGTGTCATCTCTGACCTCCATGCAGAGCCAAGTTCTCATGCAGCTTGGGAAGAGACACCTCCTTCCAGCAAAGGCTGCTGCTCCCTGCACATGGGCAGATGGCTCCTGCACTGGAAGGGCAAGCACCCAGCAGCACTGACAAGGTGAGCACAGCTGCAGGGCTCTGTCCTGGCTCTGTGTCCAAACATAGGGAACACCAAAGTGAGACACATCAGCCATCTGCCCACCTTATGTCATCCTTCTGCTACACGAACCTCTGATGGAGGCTGCAGAAAGGTCAGAGGTGGAGATGGCCCTCCACTCTTCTTCTCCCCGCTCCAGCTGGGTCTAACAACTAAAGTGTTTCCTGCACCCTGAAGCAGGGAGTTTAATATACCTGCTGACATTTTAACTGCCATTAATTCTAATGAATATGGATATTCTTGATGTCCGTATCCATTTAGTCTTTTTCTGAATCTTGATGTGTTTTGGCCTTTGGGAATTCATGGGGTGTGTTCATTGCATGTTGTAGGGGAAAAAAATTGAAGACAAAAAGGTTTTTCACAGCTTAAAATTATGTTTCACATGTCTCCCTGTCCCGGTCTGATAAAAGAGACCCATTTATCACGTCCTATACTCCCAGCATGTCTTCTGACTGATTTCCCAGGCTTTCAAAGTGGCAAATTCCCTCACATAAGAGCTATTCTCTGCCTCACCTTCAGGCATGCATGGGTTGGAACTCCGGTTTTCCTTTGTTTTACATTTTTTCTTAGTGGCACTGCTTTAAAATCCTGCCACAGTAACATGACATATAAGGTCCCACCTTCTGAGAAATCTGTTAAATGTGTGGATGGGTTTTGTGTAGGCTATGATAAAAAAAAAAAAGTTATTTAGGTTGCGAAGGCTTATGTTGGTGTAGGAAGCAACTGAAAGGCCAGTAGAAAAGGGGAGGGAGGAGGAAGTACTGTTTTTGAAATGGGCGTTCATGCTGCCATCCCTACCTCTGCACAGCTCCTCTAGCATTTGCTTGCCCTACAAAATATCTTGGGTTGCAACACAGATCTGACTGCCTGGTCCTGTGAAGACAGGAAGGATGAAGCTTGGAGGAGGGAGGCTGGAGGCAGGCTGTGATGCACTGCAGGCTGGTGGCAATGCTGCAGTTGGAATGAGGTGTCCCAGAGAGGCCACTATTCAACCATCCAAGGTGCAAAGCCCAAGCAGGGTGGTGGGAGTGGATGACGACTGCGTTGTGCTTGAAGGAGGTAGACAGGATGGTGGCTCCTGGGTGGTGGAAGATCTCCAGGTAAAAAGCATTGCAGAACAGACAGAATGGAGTCACTGTTTTTGTTATCCTCTGTCCTTCCTTGCCAAGCACATTTTGGTTTGCTTTGGGGGTCTCTTTCTTTTCATCCATGATCACCTGCAGCCCTTCCAGGCTTTGATCTTTGACCTTGTTCAGACACAGCAGCAGCGTCCCTTTCCTGACATAGGATGCCTGTCACCCTGCCTGCTACTGCACCTGGTTGGGGACATGCCACTCACTCATGCCTTCTACCGTGTATAATTTTCATCTCCCAAACACCATGTATTGAATTTCACTTGAAGTCATTCAGGCCCTTCACTGTTCTGCCTTCACACGAAAGCCCACAGGCAACTGGTCTGACTCCAGGCAAAGACAAGTAATGCTGAGTTGAGGAAGAAAAAGGTGGCTTATAAACAAATAAATACATAATAATTTTATAAAAATATGTGTTATAATGTCTATCAAGAAAAAAAAGTACAAATATTTAAGTACATAAATATGTACAAGAGTACAGATAGATGGGCAAATAGCTCTGCAAATCCTACCAGAAAAATATCACTGGAGAAAAGTGCTACCAAACCACAGAGCCATAGTCTTCATTTTCTTCTCATGCGGATTTTCCCATCTCAAGGCAAATATGGGGAGAAAAAGCCAGCCTCTGGCTTACAGGTGAACACACTGCTCAGGGGATAGTGATTACACCCGCAATATAATGGGTCAATGTACTAATACAGTTAAACTATTAAGATCATTTTACTCCTCAAACTCTCAAAGCTTCCTTTAGCCTCCAGGAACTTTAGGTTTGGAGCTATTGACATGAATTTGAGATTCATTTCCATGCAATTGTTTTTTCTGGTTGTTGGCCATGTTGAACTGCTTAGAACATGCCTGGGATAGCTCTGAAAGTTAACTGCAGGCTTAAGTCCCTACACAACTTCTCCTGCTTACCTGTAGTAACTATAGGTGATGGTGTTCTTGGGATTGTAAAGCAGAATGTCCTACTGAAGTAGCAGAAAAAGTTTTGGTGACCCACTGGAGAGTCCCTGGAAACACACAGAGTCTGGGAACAACCTGGAGGCGGCACCAATACAGAACAGAAACGTGAAGGCTCTTGTATTTGATCTGTGTGGCTTCAGCAAGAGGTCTTAAGTACCTGGGATTACTCCTTGTTTTTTCCAGGGTTTGTGCTTCCTCTTCCAAGCTCCTCTCCCATCTTTGTAGGGCCAGGCTCTCAGGCAGATACCAGCAGATTTGCATCGAATCAATGCGCAGCTGCTTTGCAGGAGCCAGGCAGGTTTAGTGAAGCACAGGATCCAGCCCAGAGGTTTGTTCACCCCAGAGGGGTGTGCGAGTTCAGCCAGGGAGAAGCAGCAGCCCCCATCATCACTGGGGTTTCTTCCCATGGGCCTCATGCGTTGCAACAAAGACAGGCTTCTCCCCTACACATGGCTGGGATGGAAAGACTGAAGAAGGGGAATTTCTCACCTTGAGCCCAGAGGAGTTTGCTCTTGAGGACAGCCAGGTCAGGCACATGGTTGCAGGCACAGAGCTGCAGCTTGCTCACATGGCACAGTGGAGTGAGTGATACTACAGTGTCCCTGTAGTGCCTGTGGGACAACAGTGTAAAGCACTTTGCTTTTGAGTTATAAAAAGGCTTGGAGGCGCCTTCTTTAATTAAAGTTTGGTTGCCCTAGCAAAACACCATGTAAATAGACATGAAGCAATCCATCCAGTTCAAACACACCCGGACACCAGAGTACTTGGGTCCCTTTTGGTTTACACTCAGAGCCAGACATGTTAGACCTCCCCAGGCTAGAGCAGATCTCAGATTCAGCTCTGGAGACAAACTTTGGGACCCAACCAATTCAGTCTTTAGTTTAAGGTTCCCTAATCCACAGTTTCCAGTGTTATGCTGCCATTCAGCTGGTGGGAATGACTCTAAAGGCAGTCAGGCTGTGCCACTGAACACTTTGAGAGCTCTGGCATTCAAGTCTTGGTCCCAGCCGGGAGAGTCTGCAACCAAGGCTTGACTCGTGGAAGCAAAATTCAGATGATCATGAGTTTGCCCCCATTGAAAAGCACCTTTCTTCAGCTGCTAGCCAGGAAAAAATCATTTCAGAGGTGCTGGCAGCCAGCCTCAGGCACATGGGTGCAGGGCTGAGTGATCTATGGCATCTCATCCAATCTCATCCAAATGCGAGTCTTTCCTCCCCTGACTGCAAGCAGCCAGGCTGGCAGCAGCGTTTCCTGCCTGTGCTCCCCAAACAGGCCCTGGGGACAGTGGCAGCTGCTGGTGGGGGCAGCTGGGGTCTTGCAAAGTGCCAATTTGTGATGCGCTGCCGCAGGAAGGAGCTAAAAATGCTGAGATTCGCCCTGCTCACCTGCCTCCAGACCCCCAGCTGTGCCCCTTGCAGTGCAAGGCATCTTCAGAAGCAGTTCAAGCCTCCTGAGGGCTGAGCCAGATCTGGATGGTGCCTCTCCCTCAGTGCTGACGGGAAAAATCAAATCTAGGATAATGCTAATCCTAGTGACTGAGCATCGTTGTGATGATGCTCTGGTACAGCCGTGTTTGCTGATGAGGCAAAACAGCCCACCCACCTGTCCCACTCCTTCCTCACGTTCCCTGCATGATACTGCTACTAGCAAAACCAGTCACCATGGCTTCTCTGGAAAAAACAAGCATGTGATTGTTCCTAACCTGGCACAGCCAAAGCAGTCCTGATAAGAGCAATCTTCTGTCAGGAACGTTCATGAAGACCTGGGACAGAAGCTGCTGTCCCCACCAACCCACCCCAGCAGTGCCAATGGATCCCCACTCCTTCAGAAATCCAAAGGGTCTTTCCCAAATCCTGCCTCCAGCATGTAGGACCTGATGCTGGGCATCACCTCTCACCCAAACTGGAGTCCCAGAACAAGATTAAATCATCACATCCATTAGGAGATCAAAAGCAGGGAGTCAGAAAGTGCCCCTGGTTGTGCCTGCCCACACCCAGCCACATTCCCCCATACATCAATCGCATGCTGCACATTGGGATACGATCCCTCTGGGAGACCCTCCATGTATTTTAGGATTTTTCTGTGCTTGCAAGGACAGAAGTAGCATGCGCTCAGGCCAACTCCATGACTGCTTCCTCATCTGATGTCACCCCACTGCCAAATGGTCCTAGACAAGCTCCACTGGGCAGTGGCAGTCCATGGCCCCTGTCCAGGCAAGAAAAGCAGGGAGTGGTACCAACAGCCAGGAGTGCAAAACTGTGCTTCCTTCCCCCTGTATTTACTCTACATAAACAAAATTCAAATATCTGTTTAAAAAAATGGACTGCAGAGACCTGTCAGGGGACGAGGTGGCATCTCTGTGTCAATGTGTCAGCTCTCACGGTGCCCTCAGCAGCATCACCAAGATGACAGCCATCCAAAGGAGGAGCAGTCAGTCCCCTGAGAGAGCAGAACAGCAGCATCAGCCTGGCCTGCTTAGCTCTAGATAAGCATCTCCTTCCTGCATACCACTTATCTCTTTTTCCAAGGCTCTTGTAACCAAATCTAAGTGGCTTCAGGAGTGATTAAACTTTTCCAACAAGCTAGCTAGGAGGCAAGCGTTATCTCACACGAGAGATAAGGGCACTTTGACCCAAATGAAAAAAAACAAACCCTGTTATAAAAGAAGAGAATTTAAACCTGTGGACATTAGTCCACAGAGGCTTTACTCCACATGGGAGTGCAGCTGAACCCCATACAAACCATTTCTCACCTAGGAGCCTGTTAGGAGACGGTCTTGTCTAACCACACTTTGGCTGTGGCATAAATGAGGAGATCAAAGTTGCTAGCTGGTAGTAGCCTAATTTTTGCAATCCTGCGTTAAAATTAGATTTTTTTAAAGAAAAACAGGTGATCAGGAGAGAGGAGGGGGATAAAAGGCAATTGCATCCTTCGGAGAAACAGAACTCTGAGTTTCTATAAATATATTAACAATATGTTATATATATTACATATATATATTTCTATAGATATATTAGCAATATAGTTTCTATAAATATATTAGCAACAAGAGGAAGGCTAAGAAGAATCTCCATCCCCTGATGGATGCCAGGGAAACATAGTGACAGAGGATGAGGGAAAGGCTGAGGTACTAAATGCCTCCTACACCTCAGTCTTCAATAGTCAGACCGGTTGTGCTCTAGGTACCCAGCCCCCTGAGCCAGAAGACAGGGATGGGGAGCAGAATGAAGCCCAAATAATCCAAGGGGAAATGGTCAGTGACCTTCTACACCACTTGGACACCAACAAGTCTACGGGGCCAGATGGGATCCACCAAAAGGTGCTGAGGGAGCTGGCAGAGTTGATCACCAAGCCGCTTTACACTATCTATCAGCAATCTTGGCTAACTGGGGAGGTCCCAGTTGACTGGAAGTTGGCAAATGTGACACCCATCTACAAGAGGGGCTAGAAGGAGGATTCAGGGAACAACAGACCTGTCAGTCTGACCCCGGTGCTGGGGAAGGTCATGGAGCAGATGATCTTGAGTAACATCACATGGCACATACAAGAGAACTATATGATCAGGCCCACTCGACATGGGTTTATGAAAGGCAGATCCTGTTTGACCAACCTGATCTCCTTCTATGACAAAGTGGCCCAACTACTAGATGAGGGAAAGACTGTGAATGTTGTGTACTTAGATTCCAGTAGGGCCTTTGACACCATGTACCACGGCATTCTCCTGGAGAAGCTGGCAGCTCATGGCCTGGACAGGTGTACTCTTTGATGGATAAAGAACTGGCTGGATGGCCGAGCCCAAATTGTTGTGGTGAACCGAGTCAAATCCAGCGGCCGGTCACGAGTGGTGTTCCCCAGGGCTCACTATTGGGTCCAGTTCTGTTTAATCTCTTTGTCAATGATCTGGATGAAAGGATTGAGTGCACCCTCAGTAAGTTTGCAGACGACACCAAACTGGGGGGGAGTGTTGATCCGCTGGAGGGTAGGAAGGCCATACAGAGGGATCTGGACCAGCTGGATCGTTGGTCTGAGGCCAATTGTATGAGGTTCAACAAGGCCAAGTGCTGGGTCCTGTACTTGGGCCACAACAACCCCAGGCAGCGCTACAGGCTTGGGGAAGAGTGGCTGGAAAGTGCCTGGAGGAAAAGGATCTGGGGGTGTTGGTCAACAGCCAGCTGAACATGAGCCAGCAGTGTGCCCAGGTGGCCAGAAAGGCCAACAGCATCCTGGCTTGTATCAGGAATAGTGTGGCCAGCAGGACTAGAGAAGTGATTGTGCCCCTGTACTTGGTGCTGGTGAGGCCCCACCTTGAATACTGTGTTCAGTTTTGGGCCCCTCATCATAAGAAGGACATTGAGATACTGGAGAGAGTGCAGAGAAGGGCGACGAAGCTGTTGAATGGTCTGGAGCACAAGTCTGATTAAGAGCGGCTGAGGGAACTGGGGCTGTTCAGCCTGGAGAAAAGGAGGCTGAGGGGAGACCTGATCGCTGTCTACAACTACCTGAAAGGAGGTTGTAGCATGGAGGGTGTTGGTCTCTTCTCCCAAGCAGCAAGAGTTAAGACAAGAGGAAACGGCCTCAAGTTGAACTAGGGGAGGTTTAGACTGGATATTAGGAAAAAAGTCTCCATGCAAAGAGTTGTCAGGCATTGGAACAGGATGCCTAGACATGTGGTGGAGTCACCATCCCTGGAGGTGTTTAAAAGGTGTTTAGACAGCTTTCTTAGGGACATGGTTTAGTGCTAGATTTAGGTTAGGTTATGGTTGGACTCAATGATCCTGAGGGTTTCTTCCAACCGAAACGATTCTATGATTCTACGCCTCTGGGATTTTGCACAGGGGCCAAAGTCAATGTATTTGATCCACCTTGCTTTGTCTGTAGCCCTGTCTCCCTGCATACACACCAGTGCCAAAGCTGATGAGAGCTGAGGCTCAGCTTTTCCCTGCTGAGAATCTGCTGGTTCTTCACAAGCATCCCTCTGTGAGCTGAGCCTGGCTTTTGGCTCCAGCAGGTGCAAGGATCTCACACTCGCTTCCAGCAGCTTCCTTGTCCTGCTGACGCAGGGTAAGTCCAGTGCCCTGTGACACTGGCACCTCTCCAGCTGCTTCTGCTTGGTGCTTTCTGGCTGCAGGGAGCACAAATACAACATATTATCTGGACAGAGGGCAGAAATTCCTCATCTAAACGTATGCACCATCCAGTCTCTTGCTCAAGCAATATCTCACTGTGGTCACGATAGGGATAACAACGTCAGGAAAAACGACATTGGAAACAAAGTGTGTGTGGAGGAGATGAGGCAGGGAGAGAAACAGACAATGTAAAGTAAAAGGAGAAAATGTTATGGTGAGCTAAATGAGACTCCAGGGAGAGCTCTCGTTCAGGTACTAGTGATTTGGTTGAACAGAGAATTCAATTCATTCTTTGAAGAAAAATAAAGACATTGGTTCGCTCAGCTCATGGTCCAAAGAGCCTTGGGAACAAACCCTTCTGTCGCCCTCTCCTGGAGCCAGCCCTGGTCCTTCAGGAATGGTTTTGCCATCCAAACAGAGCTGGGCAAGAATAAGGGAAAAAAATAAACCTACTGTGTGCTTTTTGGTTCCCAGGCAGTTGAAGACCCAATCTGACATCTTTAAGGCACCCAATTTCCCCCAAAGTCTGACTACACTCTGGAAAACTCAAGCCTCACTGGACAGGCAAGTTTGAACATCCAGACCCCACAACTCATTTTTGAGCACCCAGCACAGACACAAAAGGCATCTGGTGTCCAGGCAGCCTATTTTTGTAATGTCTTCTTAGTGACACAGAGACTTCCTAGTCCATACAGGGAGACCTAGAGAGACATCATGGAGCTATCTGGGGCTCCAGCCCCCGAACACTGGGAAGATAACCCAGAGTCTAGCTTCAAAGCAAAGTGTTGGCTTGAGGACAGCCCCTTTCGGTCTCCAGAAAATTACAGCACTACTAGCCAAAAATAACAGCTCGGCCCTCACCATAGCAACCCCATGGGCAGAGAGAGAGGGTGTGGAAAAGCACTCAATTTAGCCCATTTTGTGAAGTGAATGACAACTAAGTTTCTCACTTGTGGGACAGATTTGAGCATGGGCAGAGCTCCATGGGGTAGCTTGCACCTTTTCTGCACACACTGTACACTGCTGGGCATGGGGCTCCCACTGGATTTGCTCTCCTTTACTGCTGCTCCAACAGCTCAGCAATCCTCATGCATGTTGACTTTCTCTTATTCCCGCTCAAAAGAAGCCTGCAAATCTTTCTCAGAGTCTTTTCTTGAAAGGCAGCAATATAACACTGTTGTTTGTTTGTTTGTTTTTAGTTAAGCAAGACTGACAGCTGGAAAAAATACATTTAAGTGAGCATTAAAAGGTATTGTCAAAAAGAGTCCTGGAATGAATTCAGCTGGTGCAGACTGCAGCTTGCCCTGCATATTCATAGGATTCATGCTATATGAAGAGCTGCAGATGGGAAGCAAACCCTTCCAGCCCCAGAGTGTGAAATACTTTGAGACATAGCTAGGCCAAAACGCCAACCCCTGTGGCTCAAAGACCAACTAGCCAGTGGGACAAATTCCAGAGCATTTGTTTAACAGTACCATGAGATTTTAACTAGAATAAATATTTGCTTGTAAATTTAACAAAACCACACAATGGTTATGTGTTTCTACTGCTGTTTAGCAGTATGGCAACTGTCAGGAGCCTGGGCAGCAGACGCCTTCAAGGAGACAGAGCAATGTAATTTCTTCCGGATTTCCCTTTCCAACAAATCCTCTCTAAGAAACTCTGCCTGAGAAAGGGAGATCTTGGTCTCTAAGTCCATTCTGACCTTCCCAGCATTCATTTTGACAGCGTTGCTCCAAAATAAGTGCTAAATTCACCCTCTACTTTCACACGGGGTGCCAAGGACACCCATTAGGTGATGGCTTTGGCTCTCTTTTGGTCAGAGTCAGGCTTCTTTTCAGAACAGCTAAGTCTCAGATTGAGCTCTCTTTACAATATTTATAAAATCAGGTCATCTTTTCTATCACCACAGCTCCCAGTTTTTAAAATCTAGGAGAAAGGCTTCATCTGTTCCCCCAACCAGGAATGAAATGGGAAAACATGGTCCCCAAAAGACATCGTCAAAACACAGAAAAGTTGTCTTCCTGAAGCATTTGGATAATTGAGAAATGCTTCAAAAGCCCTTCCATGCCTAAGGAGTTTCTAAAACACAAAACAAAATAAAATCCAGCTGACCAGATGCCGAATTCAGACTATCTAGTAGCCTGTCCAAATCACCACTGATTGTAAAACACCGTTTTGTAAAATACATTCTACTCTGTAGAAACACTTGATGCTCACCAGCACATAGCTGAAAGTCTGTGCACAAGAACTGAGTGTTTTAGACCTGCTCTGAGATTCAGCTCATCCTAGAGCTGATCTGTTACATGCTTCACACCCCCCTGTTGCTCAAGAGGCTTGGTGACAGGACATAGGTTAAACTAGTTTACAGTGGAAATGCAAGCCACAGAGGCAACTGAGTCAGCATCATGCTTCCAGCTGTATAAATACCTTTACTTGTGTTTTTAGAAATAATTGCACTGCTGGTGCCCCGGATTGCTTTTTGCCCAATTCAGGTAACAGCTTCACTTTGTTTACTTAAGATTAGGCTCTTTCATCTCAGTCTCCAGGTCGTTTAAAGGGGAAATGGTACCTTTTTGTGCCTTTTTGTTTTTTTAAAGATTTCTGCATGGGGACTCAGGGGTGCTCAAGGCTGATGTTTTGGAGATGATCTCTCTCACCATCACAGCGGCTTCCAGAGCCCTGTGTTGTACCGACCTGCCGCTAGTGCAGCCGTTTTCCTATTGTGATGCAAAAGCTTGTGGGATTTTGGGAAAATACCCTCAGCACGCAGTGTGCAAACTTGTTATACTCACTCACAGGAAGTGAACCAATTCCTTCCCTAAGAGAAAAAGAAACTGATAGTTTTGGGTCAAAAATCACACTAAATGGGTGCCTTCCAGAAAATATCTTTGCCATCTTGAAATGGAGAAATAAACTTAACAGCAGAGTCAATTACACTGTTAGGCAGCATTCTCTATTTTATCAGCACTGGGGAACACTGGGGATCACCCTCGATAAGTGCTCCAATGACTGGATGCTCTTACATTGCTTATATTCACATAATTACTACATATGCATTATAATTTTTGAAAATTTTTACATACATCTATACTGAGAAATAATTGATGATGTTAGTTATAACTGTTTAGTTTCTTACTTACAACACACCTATTAATTATCAGTTAAATATAAACTAAGCACTCTGCTTCTAAACAATGTATTACTTAATCTTCTGTCTCCCTCTTGTCATGCAGAAAGATCTAAAACTTGAAAAATATCCCCTCATTTTGCAGGTAGTCAGAAAGCATTTATCTCATGTCAATTGGTTAATGATGAGTACGTCTTTTATAACTTAATCACAGTATACATTAGTTTGGCAGCTTCAATATTTTATTTTAAATAAACAAGCCAATGGCTCCAAGGAAAGTCCCAGAAGAACATTTTTAACATTAACCGTTAAATATGTGATTTTCCTGTGGTTTAGAAAGCAGAGGTTTAGAAGGAGATAACATTAAGGGCCGTCAGGATATGAGCACAGTCCCAGCGTGCCTGGGAGAGCGGTGAGCAGGGGCCAGTCACAGCCCATCAGTGTATTGCTTGCATTGCCTGAAGGTGTTTTTCTCCCCACAACTACTGGTCTGCAGGACAGGACTGGATCCATCCCATGAGGACTTTGGTTTGGCCTCCTTACTACCCAAAAAAAGGTTTCTCACATGGATTCCTCTTTCCATTCCATTTTAACTGAGAGCATCCAGAGACTGCTGAGCAGGCCTCAAGTTCAGGTGTTTTTCAGATCTGCCCTCACCACGATTTTACACACAAGAAGGAGGGTTTGGATCATCCCCAAAATAAGCAAGTTAACTTATGAAAACTCATTAAGTTTTTAATGAAGGCAACTGCAAGTTAATTTGTTTCTATTTTTTACGTATTCAGACTTTCAGATGGCCTTGTGCAAGTGCCAGGTAGCTACATTTTATTAGATGAAAACAAGATGTGACCCCGGAAGGCAGAACTTGCTTTGATTTTCTTAAGGCTGAGGACAAGGGAGCCAGTGAGAGCTGGAAACACAGAAGTCATGATGCTTTGCAAGGACACTGCCCCAGGGGCTAATTGTTTCCCATTGTCAGTCCAGCTGTTTCCCATTGTCAGTCCAGACTTTGTCAGCTGCCCCACAAACAGCCTGCCCTCCTGTTGGTTGCTCTGGCTGCACACACACAATATTTGCTTTCAAATACTGAAGCCAAAATCAGTTGCTGAAAAGGCCGTCCAGGACCCAAGTGGCCTGGAAAGAGAGGGGGTTTTTAATGTGTATGTATGTGTGTACACAGGACACATCGAGCCAGTTTTGCAAACAAACTGGTGCCATCAACTGAAAGTTCCCAGGGTTTCCAGCAGCAGGAGAGGAAAACTGGCACTGAACAAAAGCAAAGTCTACAGCCATCACCAGGCACACAGGAGCTGAATGAAGACTAGATGCAGGTTACTGGACCAAAAAACATTCTTTGTCTTCTCTCATCTGTTTGCAGAGCTTTTGCAATCCTTTCCTACACTTCAATGCAGAATCCAAATAACTTTCTCCTAGAAACAGGAGGCAGGGCTGAACAGCATTTCAGTAACTACTCAGTCCCTGCAGTCTTCATAGATGTAATGAAATCTTGTGAAAACACATATGCATTAATCAAAACGGCAGCATATAGTGTTCTGCCTTGTATTGGTGGGAGGTAAAGGTTAACCCAAGAAATCTGTAACTTAGCCAAGGTTTGAGGAAAGGGCACTATAAAAATAACCTTTCCCTTTCTAAGTGACATCCTCATCTTCTGTGCTGGTGTCCATGTGAACTGCCTGCTCCTATGGCTTGGCCCTTCATTCTTCAGGGAGGATGCATTGAAAACCACTGAATTCATTCCCGGTGACCCAAAAGTGCCTGGGGACTTTAGGCAGAGTTTAAGCCCAAAGGTTCCCCAGGAGAAGGAGCAGAGTCACAATAGGCAAAGCTATGTTGCAATTTCTGGGACAAAGTGTAAATGATCCAATGCTACAACAACAGGATAAATCAAGTAGGATCACTGAGCTCCACTAGATCCTGACTCCTGCTCCCTCGGGTCAGGTTCTGGTGAGCACCGGCTATAGCTATTGAAATAGCTTGTTTAAGCATCATCATCCACTGCTGCTTCAGCTGGAAGCATACTAAGCTCCACAGGATCATCTCTAGGCTCCGCTGATTCACTGAAGATAGGCTTTTAAAGCTCATGCTTCCTACATTTCCTGCCCCAGTGCCTTTGCAACTTAACACATTTATCTTGAGCCCAACACATCAACACATTATACTTCTCAGCGGTCAGCAAGCTTGTACTTACAGAGCATTCAGTTTTCTCAGAGACTATAATGGTGACGCAATACTAGCAGCTTTCCAAAATAAAGCTAGTTTGATGTGTGTGTGTTGCCAAGTTCATGCTGTTCTACCACTGAAGGAATCTGTGACACACAAGTACACTGGACCTAAGGTTACCCCTGGAGCAAAATATTAAATGAGAACAGAAAGTAATTACCTTACAGATTAGGTCAAATCCGTCCCAAGATTTCTGGCACATTCCACAGTTCAAAGCTGACATAGACTTGACATGAGAAGAGCATAAGGTCCTCAAGGCAGGGTAAACATGCTGGTTGTGCTGAAGGCAGGGGTGCTAAAATGCATGTGCTGTCCAATGCAAACCTGTACTGGAAGCGGAGTCGAGTCCAACTGAAAAAGCTATATCCAGAGACTTCAACTAACAGTTGAACTCTGAAAGCCCAAACCTCTCCCACAGGCAAACATAAAAAAGAAACATTACCAGGAAGGCTGAGATCTGAGATAGACCCTTTGCGACTGTTAAAAATTTCAGTGGGAGACTATTTTTTTGTTAGTTCCTCTGTATTACCACATCTAGCAGCAAGTGAAACCAAGAAGCCTAGTTTGGGTGTCTGAAGACAGGGAGGATGTTGGCGTCTCCTTACTGCCTAGAGGATCTTTGCTCAAGATGCCCACTCCAGCATCGCAGGTTCATGTGAAACCACTCTCTTGTTGCCAGCTCTTGCACAGTGAAAGCTCAAAGGCTGAGAGGCTGCAAGCCACGAAGCAGCCAGGCAAAGGCAGAAGCAACGTGAGCTGAAGATGGGGGAGCCCCTTCCCTGGAAGGTCCACACTGCCATGTTGTCATCTCGCTCCAGCACTGAGCATCAATCTATGGTGGCCTGAAGGGGATGCGGCAGAGCAAGGCCCTACGGATACCCAGTAAGAATCAGTGACCTGTGCAACAGGGGCGCTTGTACAACTGCTACTTACAGGGTCTCCAGTTTCGTCTTTCTTTTCCATCCCTTCCTCTTTTTGGGTCTTCTTTACTTTATTGGGAAATGAGAACACAAGTTGTGACACAAACGCATTTGGAGCATGCATCCATGGAAACTGCTGCTTAGGTATGACTTGATATTTCTTATTTTGTCTTCTTTTGATTAAGTTGAATGGCAGAAGGGACCATAACCGTGAGATCCACCTGCTCCTTAGGATACATAACTGCCTGTCAGTTGCTAAGTACTTTTATAGGTGTACAAATATCTGTTTATATGAGTATTTTATAAAAGCTTGCATATTTATAAATAAACCTAGCAAAAATGTGTAAAAGTCAATACTATTTTGGAGAGGTCAGTAAGAAAAACAAATGAAGATGTATGGAAAACTTTCATTTTACTTTAGGTTGTTCACACTTTCAAACTGTAATGAAGAGACCTCAAAGTGAATTTTAAAAACCTGAAGTTTGAGTCTTTGAGTCTTCATCCAAAACATAATTCAATGTAAATGAATGGTTTGATTAATTTTATTCCTAAAGAGAAACCAGTATTTTTCCAAATAACTCTGCTGAGGGATTTATGAAATAACCATTTTTCTTTACAGCTGTAGCCTTCTAATTAGACTTCCATTCTAAGATGAATTTTTAAGCCCTTCAGACCTGAGACATTAAACACAGTCCTCTATAATCTCTTCCTGAGGAAATGATTGTATTATTTAATAGCCTTTGTGTTGAGTAATTACAGCAGGCTTCCTCCTTTCCATTCCTTGTTCTCTTGATTTACTTCTGCAATAAGCTCATAGAGCCACAGCCTCTGCTGACTTCAAATGTATCATTATTCAGTGAGATGCAGCAAGGAGAAGAACATGGACCGAGCTGAATTATTCAGCATGGAAGATGTGGGGTTTTAACACAGAAACTGCAATGCCCTTTCAGTATACAAAGTCAAGACAAATACAGCATGGTAGCTTCCTCACAGGCTGCAGGAGGAAGTGCAATGGCAGGGAGAAAAATTCACGTGTATAGGAAACTCTTGAGAGTAGAGGTCAGCAAATGTTTGAGATGATTGCAGGCAGGGCTTTTGCTCTACTCAACGAGAGGTTGTGTCCTGCTAGGTGGGAATATCTCTGTTTCCGAGGCAGAACACAGACAACTGGTAATATTTTTACCCTCAAGGCTGTAACTTTTGGGTCTGCTGTTTTCCCACCTTGGTGGGAAATGGGAGCTTCTAATGGATACCCCCACAGGATGTCAGAGCTCCTGAGGTCTGCTGTGTGTCACCTGAACTCTGCCACTGGGCCACTCTAGACAGCAGTTGCCGGTCCTGGCTTTAGAGCACCTCAAAAGTTGTAGGCTTTGAAAATTAGGAAGGATGTCTGATTCCTGAACCATAGTTAATTTCCATAAGAGGGAACAATTAATAAAAGTTACATTCCTTAGGACTGGCAGCAGAGGCAGCATTTGCAAGGCTTTCAGAGAAGGTACTTAGTCCAGCACACAGCACACTGGGCTGGAACTCAGCTGCTGTGTGCTGTTCCTGGCTCTGCCAGAGCTCCCCTGTGACCTGTAACAAACCCCATCACCTCCACTTATCCTCCTGCCTTTTCTAGCACCATTCCTCAGACAAGCACTTCAGTGCTACACTACAGGCAGGGTTCAATGTATTAATGAAAGACAGATTGGACTGCATTCAGACTTTACTGAAGGATCCCTGTTTAATGCAATTGGTAAGTACAAACCATATATATACACACACAAAGCTTTTTTTGCACATTATAATACAATTGCACTTAAAGCTGAGTCAGTAGGAGGTCTGCATACTTCAAAAACGAAAGCCATATAAAATGAATTTCACATTAGGAAAAAACAAGTAGCCTGTTCACTGGTGATCAGCTTTGTTGCCTGGGTACTAAGTACAGTAGCTCCTTTTTGCTCCCTGCCAGGGCCCTGTAAGTGCACGCTGTATTTTATTTCAGTCTAGAACCATCATGGCTTCTTATTCATCTCCAGTGAAATGTTCCATTTTCTGCTTTGCAGGAACCAAGGTCAGCATCAGAAACAATCCTGCCTGCATGTTGAGGGAGCTTGCCCGAGGCTGCCTCAAGGATCTTTCAAAATGAGATCTGAATTCTTAAAAGCCTTTTTGTTTTTGTTGTAAGGCACAGCAAACAGTGCTTCTTCCACCTACCTGTTTTTCTGTAAGCCACTTAAACAAGGCAAGGCTGGGGTGTGCTGCCTGGCAGCTGCTGGCAGCTCCCTGCACTGGCTATATCTCACTGGATAGTGGAAGTGTGGTGGAGAAGCAGCAGCAGATCTGTTGAATTCTGGCTGCTGGACTTGTGATTTTACTAACCCTGAAAAGCTGCCGTGAGTTGCTGAAGATGTGATCTGCAGAGAAGACAAACTGGTACCTCGAGGCCTCAGCAGATTTAGTCACTGTGAGTTAACAGAGCATCAGTTATCAGCTGAACCTCAAGAACGCACAGCATCGGAGTTGTAAAGCAGAATACATAAGGTCTAAGGTGCTGACACTTGGGCTAAGGACAGTAAATTTTCTTCATTCTGCGAATTATTGTTTTCTCCTTCTCTATTTGCAAGTCAGAGGATGCATTCTTTAGCTACCAGTTCTACAGACTCTTGCAGAATTAAGCTCAGTTCTTTCCTTACCATCATCATGTCTAATAAACGAACTGCAGGGTTTATTAGGTCCTTGGACAACATGACTGCAAGCCCCCATGACCTTGAGGGGTTTCCACAGCCATAACCAGCTAGGATCATAGAATTATATAATCATTTTGGTTGGAAAAGGCCCTCAAAATCATTGAGTCCAACTGTTAACCTAACACTGTCACTAAACCATGCCCCTAAGAAACTCATCTATATGTCTTTTTAACACCTCCAAGGATGATGACTCCACCACTTCCCTGGGCAGTCTGTTGCAGTGCTTGACAACTCTTTCCGTCAAGAAATTTTTCCTAAAATCCAATATAAACCTGCGTTTCATCCTATCACTTGCTACTTGGGAGAAGAGACCAACACCCTCCATGCTACAACCTCCTTTCAGGTAGTTGTAGACAGCGATCAGGTCTCCCCTCAGCCTCCTTTTCTCCAGGCTGAACAGCCCCAGTTCCCTCAGCCGCTCCTCATCAGACTTGTGCTCCAGACCCCTCAACAGCTTCGTCGCCCTTCTCTGAACTCTCTCCAGCACCTCAATGTCCTTCTTATGATGAGGGGCCCAAAACTGAACACAGTATTCAAGGTGGGGCCTCACCAGCACCGAGTACAATGGCACAACCACTTCTCTAGTCCTGCTGGCCACACTATTCCTGATACAAGCCAGGGTGCTGTTGGCCTTTCTGGCCACCTGGGCACACTGCTGGCTCATGTTCAGCTGGCTGTCAATCAACACCCCCAGATCCTTTTCCACCAGGCAGCTTTCCAGCCACTCTTCCCCAAGCCTGTAGCGCTGCCTGGGGTTGTTATGACCCAAGTGCAGGACCCAGCACTTGGCCTTGTTCAACCTCATACAATTGGCCATGGCCCATTGATTCAGCCGGTCCAGATCCCTGGATAAATAATTATATCCATGTGAAGGAGTGAAACCCAGCTCATTCTATTTAAGCTGTAGTACAACCTTACCCAATTTAATAAGGAGGAAAAAGCAGAAATTCTTATTGATATTAGCAGATTCTGAGACACATAGACAAAGGGAGAGATTTGATCTGCAAATTAACATTTTCAGGTAATTGCTTTTCAGAACACTCTCTCACCTCAAAGCTGTTTCAAAGAGGAATGCCAAACAGCCATGATGAATTTTTTGTTAGCATCTTCAATGCTGGGGAACAAAGATTTTCCAAGGTAGCTTCTGACCCTTAAGTAAAGAAGCTCAGCAGCAGGAAACCAACACAGTTCTCAAAAAGTAACTGGTCAAAATATCGGTAATCTCAGCTTCTTCCCACTATGGCAAATAACTCTGTACACGGAAAGACCAAGAGTCACATTACACTGAAAGTAAAGGCTGCTCTTGCTTTTCACCATTGATGCTCCCTGTGTAAGAAATTATTGTCTCGCCAATACAATAGGCTCAGGCAGTATCTCTTAGCAAAGCGTATTTTATTTTGGTTGGATATTGCAGGGTTCACAGACAACCTGACGCTACCCAGATGTCCTGCTTCAGTTTACTTCACTCACTACTCCAATTCTAACAACCTAACAACCCTCTCCCCTTATTTATTTTCATTTAAGGTATGGTTTCTTGGCTCTCTGGCTAACCTTTGCCCTCAGCTTAACTTTTAACCACAGGAATCAGTTTGCATTCCACAATTAATGCAAAGAGACTTAGTTTTACATTCAAGTTCTGATAGTCAGACGTCCCTCAGTCCCCACCCTCTAGGGTCTAGCCTCAGATCCCCAGCTGCAAAAATAACATTCCTCCCTCAGTTGCTCCTTACACCTGCAGAATGTGTTGCTTGAGGGTAGGGCTGGAAATAAACTTGTCTCCCTGATCAATTATCAAGAGAACAGCAACTCAAAAAATGTAATATTGTGATTCTAGTTAGTGGCATCACCACTACGAATTATATTTATGAAGAGACTGCATCCAGTTGAGATCAGAAATACCTTTTTTTTTCAGTTAAAGAGAGGAGGCAGTACCTTTGATATGAGTCTAAGACTCCACAGGCTGAATTTTGCAGGGTTTTTGTCTTACATAAATAGCTGTAGGAGTGATGGGGACTAGACTATGCTCCAATTTCTGTTTGTCTACTGCAAGTTCTCAAAGCAAAATTAAAGAACTTCCCCTTATATATATAAAAATCTACAAAACCAAACAAAAAACCCCAAACAAACAAAAGACCACACACAAAAAAACAAAACAACAAAAAAACCCCCAAATATACCACGAAGAGACCATGAAGTGTTGCTCTCTGCTCACTAGTTTCAACTTACCTGTGTCCCCAACTAAGCCTTATGACATACCACCTGTGGGAATCCCACCCTCTTTAAAACCACTTTACATCAAAAAAGGCACAATATGGAGCTTGCTTTGCTTTCCCTTGGGGCCTTTCCTTTTCTTGCCCTCACCTCAGAAATGGATGGAGTGCAACTGCAGTTCTGGGACTTACCTAAAGCAGTCTTGCCAGGGAACTTCATAGCTCAGTTTCCTCTGAGAATTTTTTTAATAAGAGCCACCTCAACTCTTAAGAAAGAGCTTCACCTCTGATGCAACCTTTTATTACACTTAGCGCTACTGTGACCAAGTCCCCTTCCCCTTTTGTTTCCGAGAAGCATGAAGTTCAATGAATGAATCAGAGGACAGTCTCCACAGGCTTCTTGAGAACTTGAACTTAACCTTGTAATACAAAACAAGGCTTCCTACAAGATCAAAATACCTAATGCATATCAGTCCTTTTCAGCCAGCTGCAAAGCATCATTCTGAACCCTTTGTTTCCACCCCTCTTATTACCACTGTCGTTCCTCCTGGGTTTACTGTGTGCAATAGTACCTGTTAAACGAAGCCTTCAGTAGCCTAGAGAGATTACCTGGCTATTCATTCTACAAATTCTTCATCTGGTGTGCCAGTAAAACTCAACATACACTGGTAACTTTTATCTTCGTTTTTAGGTTAGTTAGCAGGAAAGATACAGTAAAGTGCTTAAAGCAAAACCTTTTCCCAACTCTAAAACTATAAACTATATAAACTGATCTTCAGCCTACTTCTTATCACTTGCTTGNAGGAAAAATGCTAGGCCTAGGGAGAATAAGGGAAAAAACACCGATAACATTCCTCCATACAGTCCATTAGGGAGGATGTTGAGGTACTGGAGATGAAAAGGAAGGATAAAAAGTACTGTGTTTTTGTCTGGACAAAAGAGCCCATAATAGGGCAGAAGGTATCCTGGCCAAAATATGGATCTGATGATGATTGGCTATGCCAAGATCTAAACTGGTACATAAAAAAACTGCAGGGGGTTCAAATCCTCCTAGATACCAGGATGGGTTCGAGTCCCTTGCTTGCTGCAGCATTTTTATGAGTGCAAAGTGTGTGGCCTGATCAGCATAAAGTGCACATAAAAGGGGGTTTGAGTCCCTCTTGGGAATGGGAAAATATCCTTTAAACATAAACTACTGACCACGTCTAAGACTAGGACTGGATCCAGCCACACCTAGACTCCTCTCTAAGAAGGAGTTTAGAAAGCAAGGGGGTCTTTTCTGAACCTTGTGACTCAACAGGAGGGTCTCCCTGATTTTTCTAGTGATGGGAAATAAACTCGACATAGAGAAGGGGACACCCTTGGCCGAGGTATTGCAAAATTGGGAAAAGATTTATGGTACAGCAAGTTTGTCAAGAAAAGCATGCAATGACTTTCTGTTGAGAAGACTGGCAGTTTGTAATTAAAAATCACCAAGAAAACAGATGTCCTGAACAAACGAATTACTGATATGTATAGGATGATTGGGCATATGACCACCATAAAGAGGATAGGGGAAAACGAGTACAAAAAACTTGAGAAATAATTTTAGCTGGAGTTGTGGGTAACTTAACTAAGATACCTGCAGAGCCGGTTTCTGCAATACCCTATGCTCCACTCCCTGTATCGCTTTTTGATTCCCTCCTCAACTGTCTTTGTTGTCCTTACTGCTTTTGCTGGGCTTTACCCTGGGATTGCCAAAGTTATTTTGCAATGCAGCCAGCAGAAGACCCACTTGTGTGTGTAGGGGAAGAAGTGTTGTGCGGGGTGTGTGTGGGGGGTGTGTGCGTGGGAAATGCTCTCCTCCTCTCCAGTGTTACATGTATGCATCCATCACCCCAGAACCTTCAGAATTTGGTTATGTGGGGAAATCAAACCCTTAAGTTAAGGGAAGATGTGGATCGATGTGCATCATTATTTTCTAATATTTCTTTTGGGATATAATCCATCCTGAGCCGATGTTAACCTGTTATTGAGAGAGCTGGTCTGTCCAGAAAGATAACTGAAAAGAATGTGGAGTTAACCCTACAGACAGAGGGAAACTGGACTGCCTGGCCCTAAGGTGATTCTAATTGAGATTATAACAATCAAACAAATTGAGATAATTGCCAAACAGTGGTTAAAAAATTTTGATAAAGGTGATTTGAACTTTCGAGGAGATGAGAGTAAATTGAAGTGCAGGAATGTAGACAGAAGCCAGAGGAGCATCCCAGTGCTGATTGGGGAAGATTTTGGAAAGCTTTGCAATGAACTGGTAGCAAGTGCATTTGTCTCTCTAAGGAAGTATTTCAAAGAGCATGTGCCAGGCTGGCAAGAGGAGTTGTAATAATTCTGAGTGTGGCTGTGTTTGTGTATGATGGCAGGGAAGAGAATGAAAAAGTTGAACTAATGAAAGAAAGACAGACACTTCAGCTAGGAATTTGCAAGTGAGAGATAAATATTGGAGAAAATAAACAAACAACAGCAACAAAAATTCCACAGAGGATTTAGACCACAGTGATAAAAGGGAAAGAATGAGAGAAAACGGAATGCTATTATTGTGGAAACCTGGGATATTTACCCCTAAGGTGGCAACCATTTGCAATGACTAAAGGAGGAAAACTCAATAGACTTTGGAAAATCAGAGAGGCTGAAAATGTGTGTTGTGATGGGCTTTAGGTTTGTGTTGGGTTGCTTAGTTTTGTTTTTTTTTTTCATGTGAGGAAACTTGTTTAAACCCCAAAAGGGCATATAATTGGTAAAGTAGGAGGTCGTCACATTGTGCTTTTAGTAGAAATGGAAGCCACCCTATCCCTTTTAAATTTTACCCTAAAAAGATCTAAGACTGAAGACAGAGTTGTAATAAATGGGGTAGCAGGGGAAAGGAAAGAGAATTCTGAATAAACCCCTTTTTGTGACAATAGGAATTAAAAGTATATGGGAAAGGTTTTTATTAGCAGAAGATTCCCCAGCTTATTTTTAAAGAGAGATCTTTTACAGGCTCTGGGTGTGGAAACACAGTTATTGCCTGGGGGAGGGGAGCTGACAAGGAAAAAATTTGAAAGATATTCTCTTACCTGGAAGTTTGTGTTGGTTTTAGCAGGGGTGGAGTTCATTTTCTTTATCGTAGCTAGCATGAGACTATGTTTCGGATTTATGTTCAAAACAGTGTTGATAACACAATGTTTTTGTTATTGCTGAGCAATGCTTGCACAGAGTGGAGGCCTGTTCTGCCTCTCACACTGCCCCACCAGCAAGTGGGCTGGTGGAGGGGCACGGGCTGGCAGAGGAGACACAGCTGGGACAGGTGACCCCAATGAAGATTGCCTGAAGGACACTATTTGTCTATGTATTGCTTTAGCAGAAAAAAGTCACTGTGAAGTTTTTTTCAAGCTTTAGCGGTATCAGAAATAAATATTTAGGATTCATATTAAAAGGAAAAATTAGTAGACTGACAACAGGTCCAAGCTACTGTAGAAATATCTCGACCAGATCTTAAAGAAGCAATTGTCAAACTTAGCATTAGAAACTAGATTACACTGGACTAGATGTCTGCCTATAGCCTTGTTGAGAATCAGAACTGCTTATCACAAGGATATAGGAGTTTTGCCTTATGAAATGCTCTTTGGGCTACCATACCTGGGCAGAAATAATGGACTACCACAGCTTGAAACTAAGGATATGTTTCTCCAAAATTATACACTCAGGTTGTCATCTTTTCTGGCTTCTCTCAGGCATGAAGGGCTTCTAGCACAAACTCAGCCATTAGAGTTTGCAGCTTACAAGTTTCAGCCTAGAAACTGAGTCCTGGTCAAATCCTGGAAGGAAACTAAGCTTCAGCCAGATTGGGAAGGACCATTGCAAGTTCTATTGACCACCGAGACAGCAGTACAACTAGCTGAGAAAAGATGGGGTCATTACACATGGATCAAAGGGCCAATCAAACCTTCCAAGGACAACGATGAATGGCAAGTACAGACAACTGATGACCCCCTTCAACTAAAGAGGCAGAGATGAAAATGAAATGGAACATTTGGGGATTATTAATCCTGTATTATGTCAAATTTACAAATGGGTTAACCTGAGGTTAACCTCACTGAAACTGAAGGTTCCCTAACAATTCGAGTAGATACTTGCCAGATCCTTAATTGTGGTGATATACAGAGCCAAAGAGAATTGATTTATGAAAACAAATACATGTGTTAAGGAGAACTGAACTGCTCTAGAGATGATTTCAATAAGTGCATAATTTTTGTTGCTGTCTCTCCTTGCCCCTCCTGGTACAGTGTTTTCTGGACCACAGCGTTTAGGGGATGGACAGTAAGCAATGAACAGTTATCTCCTCAAAGTATAGAGTTGAAAAGAAGAAATACCCTATCCAAAGGACAACCTCTGCCAGGATGTGAGTCCTTGCAATGCAGCCCTTTACTAATTACCATATAGGGAGTAGACTACTCTCTAAGTGGAGTTTATGGATTAGGACCAGACATCAGTGGAAAAGATCCCCTAGGAAGGTTCAAAATACAAGCGTTAAAGAATAGTAATGAAGAATTAACTAAATCACCTGCCCCCAAAAAACTCTAATAGAGCACTGGGTCCTACCAAATGATGNAAACTGAAGGTTCCCTAACAATTCGAGTAGATACTTGCCAGATCCTTAATTGTGGTGATATACAGAGCCAAAGAGAATTGATTTATGAAAACAAATACATGTGTTAAGGAGAACTGAACTGCTCTAGAGATGATTTCAATAAGTGCATAATTTTTGTTGCTGTCTCTCCTTGCCCCTCCTGGTACAGTGTTTTCTGGACCACAGCGTTTAGGGGATGGACAGTAAGCAATGAACAGTTATCTCCTCAAAGTATAGAGTTGAAAAGAAGAAATACCCTATCCAAAGGACAACCTCTGCCAGGATGTGAGTCCTTGCAATGCAGCCCTTTACTAATTACCATATAGGGAGTAGACTACTCTCTAAGTGGAGTTTATGGATTAGGACCAGACATCAGTGGAAAAGATCCCCTAGGAAGGTTCAAAATACAAGCGTTAAAGAATAGTAATGAAGAATTAACTAAATCACCTGCCCCCAAAAAACTCTAATAGAGCACTGGGTCCTACCAAATGATGCTAAAGTGGTCACTGTCATAGAAAGATCAGATTTAAGAGAAACCTTTGAAATAGAAACAGGATATGGAGATACAAATGCCTGGGTAGAATGGATCCAAGTATATGGTGCAAAGCCTAAAAAAGAGCAATTGCTACGCGTGTGCATCAGGAAGGCCTGGGTGGTACCCTTCCCTCTGGGATGGAGTGGAGATCAGCAGAGGATGGAGTGCCTTATACCAAGATTCTGCGGCATGGGGAAAATAAATCGTTTCATACTCTCTCCCTACTCTTTCCAGCCTTACAGGTGAAAAATATCAGAACTCCCCTGGCATTTTCAGGAATAATTGGAAATCATACTGCCCTTCTCTCACAAAGAGTCAGGAATGACACCAGGTTCCTAAGAAACATGAGTAGGTGTGTAAAGACTCAGGAAGCTGGTCCTCATGAAGGTAATTACACTTCTTTAAAAGTTGCCTGAGCAGATTTTTGGTGGTGCTGTGGGAAGATGACACTTCATTCAATTTTACCCCCTGCACTGGGAAGGTACCCGTAACATTGTTCAATTAGCAATTCCTTTTACCTTGGCATTTGAACATCATAATTCATCAGGGTAACGGAAAAGGAGTTTAGGGTTTTCCTTTGATGACAGAGTTTATCTCAATTCAATCGGTGTCCCCAGAGGGGTTCCAAATGAACACAAAGCATGAAATCAAGTAACAGCACGTTTTGNGTGCCTTATACCAAGATTCTGCGGCATGGGGAAAATAAATCGTTTCATACTCTCTCCCTACTCTTTCCAGCCTTACAGGTGAAAAATATCAGAACTCCCCTGGCATTTTCAGGAATAATTGGAAATCATACTGCCCTTCTCTCACAAAGAGTCAGGAATGACACCAGGTTCCTAAGAAACATGAGTAGGTGTGTAAAGACTCAGGAAGCTGGTCCTCATGAAGGTAATTACACTTCTTTAAAAGTTGCCTGAGCAGATTTTTGGTGGTGCTGTGGGAAGATGACACTTCATTCAATTTTACCCCCTGCACTGGGAAGGTACCCGTAACATTGTTCAATTAGCAATTCCTTTTACCTTGGCATTTGAACATCATAATTCATCAGGGTAACGGAAAAGGAGTTTAGGGTTTTCCTTTGATGACAGAGTTTATCTCAATTCAATCGGTGTCCCCAGAGGGGTTCCAAATGAACACAAAGCATGAAATCAAGTAACAGCACGTTTTGAATCCTTTTTATTCTGGTGGGTAACCATAAACAAAAATTTAGATTAGATAAATTACATCTATTACAGCCAACAACAATTTATAAATTATACTAGAGAAGCAGTTAAGGGAATTGCTGAACAATGAGATGCAACTGGTAGAATGGCATGGGAAAATACGATGGCCCTAGATATGATGTTGGCAGAAAAAGGTGGTGTATGTGTAATGTTAAGAGAGAGGTGTTCTACCTTTTTCCCAAACACTACTGCCTCCAATGGCACTGTAACCAGACCTTTGCAAGGACTTATGAGTTCAGCAGAATTGGCTGAGAATTCAGAGACAGTTCACTCATGGGATGGTTAGAATCTTGGTTTGGAAAACGGAAATGAATAATAGTACCTATTTTATTTCTTTAACCATAGTAGCAGGAGTGTTAACTGCGATAGGATGCTGCATCATCCTGTGTGTCCGAGGACATGTTCAATGCCTTATCAAGACAGCTCTATCAAAGCAAATGCCGTTAGGGCCACCACTCTGATAAAATGATGCTTCTAGAAGAACAAGAAGAATAGAGCAGTACCAAATACTTAACTGCAGAAGAAAAAAAAATGTGAAATCATGTTATCTAGGCTTTCAGCCAGCTACAGAACTATATCATAAGAAAACGCAAAAACAATAATAGTAAAAAATAAGGAGAGGAGGAAATTGAAGGAGGAATGTTTTTACAACTGATCTGGCACCTGACCCTGGGGGAGGACTGAGAGACAGACTATGAATCCTTAATGTAAAACAAAGTCTCTTCAAACTGAACCCAGAATGCAAACTGATTTCTGTATTTTAAAAAGTTAATCTAGGGGAAAGGGTGGCCAAAGAGCCAGGAATCCATGTTTTAAATAAATCGATAAGGGGAAGGGGGTTGTTAGAATTAAATGAATGAAATATGTAAACTGAGGCACACCTGGGATTATCTGTAAACCCTGAAGTACCCAACCAATGGGGAAGAGAGGAGGAGAAATTTGCAGCTGGGATTTGTGGGGATATAAGCAGGGGCTTTTTGCCCTATTCTGTGTGCCTACCTTTAGGTAGAACACCTGTTCTTGCAAAATCGTTAATAAAATATGGTTTGCTGAGAAATCCTGCCGGGGCAAGGTAATAATTTACTTAACTTTAACTACCTTTCTTCTCCACACTTCCTATTAGCATTCACTTATACAATAAATGCTAAAGACACATTTAAGTAGAAGGTACATCCCACAGCATTGAGCCTAAAGCTTAGTCTGCCTTTGAAGGTCAGGAAGAAAATACTTCCATAACAGATTAAGGCCAGAAACAGTACCTAATTTATCCTGTAGATATAACAAAGACTTAAGAATATCAACTATGATGTTTTTAAGTGCTTTATATTTATTTTAAAGTATTAATAATTGACTATATGGAAAATGATTCTCTATACTAGAGAATAAAATGACAGCTTTTACAATTTATACTATGCAGTACATGAAATGCACATTATTTCAACTGCTTGAAACAGTATTTGCTGTACAAGTGAAAAAGGGTAGACTTAGATGTTTATTATTTGTAACAGTGTGTTAGAAAGCACAAACAACATTCAAAATAAACAAGCTCCCAAAAATCTGAAGAAATCTTTAGATGACATTTTCATAGTTTATACTAAAGTTTCAATATACACATTATTGTTCCCCACAAGATGCTCCACTTTACTGGATTGCTGGAACATGATGAAAATTAAAGGTGCAAGAAAAGCACCTCTCAAGCCATGTAAGCATTGGATGGGCATTAACAGTAGTTTCCTGAAATGTTTTCCGCAGTCTGACTCTACTATTTCTTATAGCCATATACTGTGGCAACACAAGAAGAGAGGTGGGCTCCAACTACAAGTATTGTCAAGGCAAATCCAGTTATCTGGGGAGTTACTGGAGCAATTCAAGGCATTCTTCCCAGTACTACCATCCCACAGAACCCTCTGTGCAGGACATAGCATTTTAAGAGACAACCACGCTGGGGCTAAAGTGTGATCTTGAAGCACATGGAATAAACAGTTCAAGACAAACTCCTTCAGAATGTCCAGTTCAAAGTTCATTCACACTTCACAGGCACACCAGCTTAAGAGAAACATTCATGTATATGTAGATAACACTTCAAAGCATACTGCTTTAATGTGTTCATTTGCTTTATGGTTAAAGTGGTGTAATATATCAGCAGCTTTGAAGATAGTGTTAATGGGGCACGTTGAAACTAATCTCACAGTAAGATTTTAAGACTACTTCACAGTTTAACAGTTGTCTCCTTCAGTTTTCCTTCTCATTAAGAGGCAGTGTCTACAGTGGATCATCTTTTACAACTGTTCTGCTTACAATATAAACCATAATGCCAACACCCCCTAGAAAATGTACTCACAGTAGCACTGTTTGCTCTGATGAATGTGGTATTGACACTTGATTGTAAGCTTCTCCCATAATATAAAATACCTTCTAGATCAAAAAGATTTAAAAGATATTGCACTGTTGTATTTTACTTTTGCCTCTCAATCTCACTCCAAGTATTTACGAAACTGTAAACAAGTTATTTTTAGACAGTTTTCAGTACTGTACACCTGTGTTCCAAGGAACTGGAATTCAGTGACACCTTCGTTAGAAATACAGTAGCCTAAGCACAGTGTAAATTCTGTCCAGCTGCCCTCTTCGTACAGTAACCAACAGGCCACTCCTTCCACATTCACACCTTCAGCTTCCTCTTCTGTTCAAAGTATGCATCAAATCTGGATAATGCATATTCCTGGGGAAATAAGGGATGTTCAGTACTCAATACAGTAAATACAGTTGAGTTTTCTTATTTGGGATGGGGAAGCCTAATGAAGGTATTAATTTTGTTACCTTCCTAATTCATCATCTCAATGCATTAATTAGCTCTATTTAGGAAGGATAAATCTTTCCAGAGGTGTTCTGAACTCTTCAAGTTTCCTCCAGCTCTAACACTATTAGCTGCTGCCAGCACGCCAGAAAAAAACCAGGAACTAAAGTCATCAGGATTTCACTAAAAAGGATGGCTTCTGCAGCACTTCCTGCAGGATATTCAGTGTACCTGAAAGTTACATAACTTTACAGTGCACTAAACATGTATCAAGAGATAGACTGATCTATTTCTCCAGTACATACAACAAACTACCTGGCATTGATATTGTTGCACACTGAATATCAACATGTCATTACACATGCACTTTGACTACTTGATTTCCAAATCCGCTTACTGCATGCCAGTTTCCCTCTTGCACGAGAGAGAACAGTATTGTCCTTGCAGAACAATACTTCACTGCAAGGCTTGAAACATAAGGCTATAGTCTATGTAACAATGGGAAGAATTTCTGAAGTTTATGATCCTAGATGTTCTTTACATTCTTAAGGAAAAAGCACAAACTAGTAACAAACTGATTTTTAAAAGTTTTACTCCATTTAGGAGATAATAGTTGCTGGGAGATGTCATTTCATGTACTTCCTGATAATGTACAACAGGTTACTCAGATTATACATTTTTAGTTACATGAAGCTACACTTAAACAACTTACCAGGTAACCAAACTCAATGGATGAGATCTTTGCTTGGATAATAGACCACAGACCCCAGAAAAAGTGTGATGCAAGGGCAAACCTGAAATTACAAGGCTATGTTTATTGAAATACCCAGGTAAGTCACAACACCTTATTTCAATATCTTGTTAGATTAGTATTCCCCAGTTTGGGGATGTCCACCTTGTCTTCAAGGATGACAATATAAAAATAATTCCATTTGCTTCCCCACGGAGTAGTGTTTTGTTTACTCCACTAATAGCATATACCATGTATCTATAGGTTAGAATGGACAGATTTTTCTTTACCACATGTAAATAGCTTAGAATCTCTCTTGGTTCAAGTTTCTCCACCCAGTGATGTATACAAGCATAGGCATCACAGTGGAAGTTTCAAGATACAGTTGTGAAAGACAAGGTACCTGTTAACTTCTATGAACACATCATCTTCTAGTTTGGACTTCTCTTCATTGCTCAGATTTTCAAAGCCATCATGGAATGCAGACAGGTAACTGGAGATAAAATGAAGCTGGAAGGCAAATAAACAAACAGAGTTACAACTTCTCATTTCAAGACATATTTGCTTCTTTCATATCTAGGCAGGCCTTCTAAAAAGTTATTTTTTCCGGACATCAACAGTGCTGACATTACCTTTAAGATTAATGGTGTTTCCACTAACTGCTTGGAAGTCTAGCTTAAGAAAACCATAACATTAGGACAACAGATGACATTTTGCTACTGCCAACTAATTTCACAGCTACAGTCCACAACTACTGGACTTTTTGTGGCAGATAGCTACATGGCACATAGTAAATATCCTATCCTGCAAAGATATTATGAAGTTTCTATGATTTTTAAAGAAAAGGTAGTCAGGATTACAGAAAACGTTATATTTAAGGAAGTCATGGAGGAAAGGTCTTGGGCCAGAATAAGTCCAAACAGAAGTGGAAAAGAGTTAAGATTTGAAGACTGTCAACACTGGCAATTCATTAGTTATGTCTTACATGCCTACCTGTTGCTTCTTTGAAGGATATTTAAGAACACTAGCTTTGAAGAATGGATACTTTTCATACGTGTAATCATACATCCATTCACAGAAGTGATTCCCAATGTCAAACCCTCTGAAAGAGAAATAAAGACTGAGTACCTCAACATTTGCATACTAGAAATCTGTTTCTGCAAGCCTAAAATCACATTTTAAAGCACAAAGTTACTGCAGTTTTGCTAAATGAGGTAAACAACTGATAACCAGAAAACAACTTGTTTGCAAGTTATTAAAAATAATTTAGTAAAGATGGGCAGTTAAGAACGAGAGCTACCAGCTCCATGAAAATACTAGACTTTGCTACCAAGTTTTATACCAATGGAGACAGCTAAAATACTTGAGTACGCATTACATCTCAGCATGAAGTGAAACACAACTCTAATGTTAGCATTATTGCAGGCAAAGCAGTCATACTTAAAGTATTTAACATATCCCACTTTTACATTATTGGAATTCAGGGTTCCATTAAACATCAGCATAGCTGGAACATAATGATCCCACACACTCAGATTCTCCTTAATCACAGGTATTAGATAACTGAGGTAAGAAAAGCATTTTGTGTAACCATGTAGTGAAAAACCTAGGAGTACTCTCATTTGCACAGATGAGAACACCATTTGAAAGGACTGAAGAAAAAATTGCAAAAGCAAACCTGCCCTACATACGTATACACACACACACAATCTACCATTCTCCCCATCTCCCCACTAGAAAGCAATTTTGACATGCAAGCAAGAAGCCATTTGTGCACAAACACGCCTTCTAATCTGGACAACCTTCTAATCTGGACAACAAGGAGTTCCAACAACTTTGCCTCTGCTGTATGAATATACTCAACACTATTGGGACCAGAACTGTTCTGACTAGTTACATTTGCTGTCCACCACTAATAGAGCAGAACACAATTCACTAGAATAGACAGATAATCAGCAGTACAGCACTTGCTCTCACTGTAGCATGTAGAAAGCAATACACCTTCCGGCTGAATAGAAAATAAAAGTGACTTACCGGTAATTATAGCTGCTGTATTCAAAGTCAATGAGCATCAGCTTTTGGTTTTCTAAGTTCTCTCTGCCTTCCAGAAGCAAGACATTACCTGAAAATTTTAAGATAATACAGAATATTCAATAAACACACAGGAAAAATAGTACTTTATCTTAACAAACATTTTTTTCAGATAATACCAGTTATCCCTCACATCTACACAGAAGAATGACCAGAAAAGCCAAGTTGGACTGGCTGTACAGTAGCTTACTGGAAGTTGAGATATATACTATAAACCTTGTAAAGCTGAACGCAAGAAATTTTTCTTCTGTCCAGGCACAGGTAGATTTTTTTTCCCAAGGGTCCTGCTTCTCTGTTGTTTAGTTTGCAGCTAACTCAGGTGACAGTTGTCAACCTTATCAGCCCTGAATTGTTTCTTTCCACAGCTTGAGATCTAAATTACGCAGCATCTCTCATACCTGCATAGCACTATCATTGATGACACAACACATGGGACAGGAATTGCTTTTCAGCAGCCTGAAAGCCACAGACTGATCACTTTGCTATTCTTATGTAGCACAATCAGTACCTATAGAAAAGCTCAGCTTTTTCCTTCGTAACAGGGAGATTTCTTTATCTGTCTTTCAATTATTACAGTTCATCTGAAAGACACCAAGTCTGTCTCTGTCAAATGCCAACTAGCAAATAAATGTAGAGTAATTTCAATTTTTCCAAGTTTGTCCCCTCTCCACAGGTACATTTGTTCTCTCTGTCATACCCTTGCACCAACAGAACAAGCATAGTATTTTGCCCTCCCTGGACCTGCCTTGGAAATTTAAGTTCCAAAGCTTGCTCCAGCCCTATCATACTCCTCCAGTATTGCACCTTGCCACACCAGCAATGAGACCTCACACTCCACCACTATTGAGCTACCTCTTCAGACCAGAGATCAGAGGCTTTTTCCCCTTATGCTGCCTATCCTTACATGCTTATCCTCTAGGACAATCCTCTTCCAGGCCAATTCCTCAGCCTTAGGTAACAAAGCCAGGACTCCTGAGAACAAAACAGCCCGACATATGGCCCTAGTGCAGCATCCTTCCAGCTCAGCCCAGCTTACCCACTGTAAAGGTGACAGGCAGCGCAAACACAGCATACCCAACACCTTCTGCCTTGCCTCCTTTCCATCTCTTCAGAGGACTGGCTCAGAAAAATTGTAATTCCCTCCATGACTCCCAGAGAGAACACACTAAAAAAAAGGTGGATAAGGTTTTCCTAGTGTTTCTTACCAGTACAAGCTGAGAACTGCTGAGTCAAAACTAATTACACCAATTACTGTACTTTTTCACTGTCTTTTAACAGGACTAAAGTATATCTGATCCTGATTACATATATTGCAGATAGCTAAGAAAGGGACAGTCTTCAAAGAAAACACCCAAGGCTGCCATCATCAACCAACCTGTACTAATGGAGCATGTGTACATACCTGGCCTAATCCAGTTATTATATTAGATGTTCCCCTAATCAGCCTGAAGGGTTGCTGAAGCCAATGCACTTTGCTTTACAACTGCTGCACACTTGGGAGTACACAAGCTGCCGTTATAGGTCAGCTGCCAGGGCAGTACCTCAATAACATGAGCTACCTCTCAGAAAGCAAACAAGTGACCAGAAAATGCTTAATACTGCATTGTTCAACAAGGTCAAAAATATTAGCAGCTTACCTTCTTGACAGTCATTGTGGCAAAATACGACTGGTGATGAAGTAGCTTCAAGCATAGCTCTAGAAAACAGCAGTACAGGATCTTTTAAGTAAGAGATCACTAAGTTCAGTTCCACTTACAAGTAAAGAATGGATTTTGCTGTAAGAATTTGAAGTGCTATTCATGTCTATCAAGACTATTTTCTCAATTAGAAGCCCAAGACCAGGACAATGAAGTTGGACTTCACTGATCAGCAAGTCAGATTAACAATCGATCATTACAAATTTGTAGTCGTATGAGACTCAGGTTGGTTACAGAATCAAAAACAATCCCAAACTTATAAAGTAAAACGAATATAAGGTATTATACTGTATAATGTGTTTGAACAAGTATAGAAATTCATACTGAAGCTGTGCAAATTGGAAGACAGTGGTAGACAAAATAAGCGTACCTTAGATTTTTCATTTCCTGGGGGAGATTGTAGCTGAGGAGTTTGTTCAGTTTACTAGTTCTAGATTCTCTGGTAAATCTAATCCTCAGCACTTGATTTAGATATCTGTTAAAAACAGAGACAATAGTACAGCATTTGTGACAGTAAGTATACTAGTCTTCTCATACTAAGATAACATTTAAATTAAAATCAATGTTTTTTTAAAAAATGTTATTGAAGAAAAAAGCTACTATTCTTCAAGGTAACTTAAGTTCCTCGAGTAACTACGAAACTGCTTCTAGGTACAGTGAGAGCTTGTGCTCTTAGGCATTCATGAAGAATGACCTACTTATCAAAATTACAACAGGTCACCTCTTTTGCATACTTTAAAGCACTGTGTAACTTACTTTTCCATTGTTCCAAAAAGCCACTTAGGTTCCTTATTAAATGGCATTTTCATGCCATGAAATCTAGCCATCTTCTCAGCTATTTCAGCAGATATGTCAGGTAAGCTTAGTTCTTCAGTACTTAGTTTCCTGCTCTGTAATAAAAGATAGTATTCTTAAAATACAGTTAATTGATTAATTATGAACAACAGCATTAGTCTTTATACAGTATAGTATAAAATACTAGCACAGTACTCAAGGAATACACTTTTTTCAACCCAAATAAAATTGCTGTCTTTGGAAAAGCCAAGTTAGCTTGCCTAGCTTACACATGATTTAGTCAAGTCTCTTCTAGATCAAGACCTGGAGAATACCACATCTCACAGTAAGAATATCTTCAAAGCACACTGAGTATAAATATTTAAGGACATCAAAAGCATCTGCTCTTGTTGCTGTTAAAGTATTAGTCTATAGCTTCCAATGCTATGTTTGGTATCTAACAGTCTTTTAATCTGCATTTATTAGTCTCTGCTACAGCTGAAGAACTTTTAGGTATCCCTGGCAAGATCTATAACTGGGCGCTCCAACACCCCATAGAACTGTATCAAATTACAGCTAGCAATTACTGCTGGCTGCCAAGTATTCCATTCCCACATCCCTGCTTTTCTGGGCAGTCCAGAGACCTCTTTGTCATGATCAATTAAAACAGCTACCAGCAGCCCACTAACTAATCATGACCAGGACTTACAGGAATGAATTCCTCCAATCGCCCTTGTGGAAAGATTCCATATAGCTTTGGACCAAGAGCTCTCTCTGCAAGAATGGCAAACATAACACTTTCCAGAACCATGGCTTCTGCTCCCTGCAAAGAAAAAAAAATTACAGCATTAGCTAGTGCTTGCACAGAAATGAACTCAGGTGTGCTGCAAAGTTAGAAATTTTAGGGTTAGCTTTAAAAAGTTGACTCAACATTTTCCGAACAAAAGTTTCTTGATGAATAACAACTTGTAGTTAGCATGGGAGCAATACAAATATTTTGCTTTCAAGCTTAAAGCAGGGGAGGAAAATCTGTATTACTTAACAGGTACTATTGGTGGGCCTGGTCAAAGACAAACTATGCAAAAACCAAACCAAACACTCCTCCATAACCTGTGGGAACTCTGAAAATTCATTTCCTGAAGGAGTTTATCCTACTGAAGCACAGCACAGGAATTATAAATATTATCAATATTAGCCTTGGCTACTTTAACACACTTTAGAACATTGCCTCACAAAAGGACATTTTAACTATATAAATGAATGAATGACTGAAATAACCAGTTTTTTATTTATAATAATTACTTAGGATTTGTTTCTGTTAAGCACACCTTAAGTCTTGCCTCTCTTTTTATTTTTTTTTTTGAGAGAGTAATTTAAACTCCTGCTAATGACCATATGGGAATAAACATTCTTCCTTTTCTACCTCCAAACATGCCTCCAGTTTCAATAGGTTTTCTTCAAGGTTTTCCTTACATCAATAAACTCAGTCCATAACAATCACAAGCAGATACCTTCTTAATATGAATGTTTAAAAATTAATAGAAATATGAAATAAGTCTCAAAAATAGCTAAAAATCACTGATGTATAGCTTTAAGTAAACACAGAAGCCACAGCATAAATCACTACTTCTAGCAATTATGTAAAGAAGAATCCAGCTGTACTCAGATCCTAGAGGTCCACTAAGACTCTGCCTACTTTTGAGCAACTCATCTCAAAGTCTGACCTATGAGACTTAATTTTGTGCTTTTAATTCTTATGCTTTTAAGACAGCTCTCAGATATTTCAAACTACAGAGCCATTTGTGTTATTGTAGTCACTGCAGTCTCAGACAGTAAATAACTCTTTGTTATACGAGTTCCACTCCTGACCACGCTCCAGGCAGTTCCGTTCATAGATTTTTATTACTGGCCCACACACTATTCTGGAAACTCTAGCATTTCATACTGAAGTGTAGGAAAGGTTCATGTAACTATGTTCAGAGGCATTAGCTTCAATAAAAAATAAAAGACTGATCAAAAATATTAATTGAGAGTTTATGACAAATCACATATTATTGTATTGTATTTACATCCTCCACTGTTTTGCTATCTCAACTCCTTGAAGCAGAGCTAATGCACCAAAAATACATATTTCTAATAATTTCACATTCCCTCATCACCATAGATCTGAACTTTTCAGTTCAGTTCTGAAGCCTACTGCCAAGCATCAAAAAGCACATCAGATACAGGTTACTGAATGTCTGCTCCTTTATTAGCTTATATTGATAATTTGTCTGTGCCTTGTACAACACCAGGGTGTTTTAAAAGTCTGATTACAGCAATCCTGTTAGCTGTTCCCATTAGGATGTCAGTTCCTTGTTTTCACATCTTACTGAAAAATCAACTCACACTACTTGGATAACAGCAAATGCCAAAGAAATGCTCTTCATTAAGATGCCCCTTCATGCATCAGAAGTAACAACCAGAAATAGTGATATTGCCAATTATCCAACAGTGCCCTTCTGGGTTACTTCTGCCACATGTCTGTCTAGCCCTAGTCCTTTAAAATATGCTTAAAAGCTTAGGACTCTCACATAATCCACAGCTACACAACTGCAAGTTTGTAAACTTCTGTGTCAGCAGTGTTAACAATGATGGCTGCATCTCTCCATGAAAGATCTGCTTCAATCTTAAAAAGTACAGGCAAATGTTACCTAAAAACAGCAGTATAAGAACATTCAAGTTTCAGTGCTCTGCTGCTTGACTCTCAAAAGACAAAAAAAAAGTTTAGAGCACCACAATAACTTCATCTGCTGTAACAGAACAGTCACTTGAGAATAAGTCCAATAAGAGACAAATATCACCTATGCCCGTCAGTCACAAAGGCTTCCTCATACTACCTGATGGACCTTTTACCAAGTCACCACTCCATACACCACTGTCAAATATAGGTGTGGAAATAAACTACTAAAGGACATTAGAAAATTCTGTAGCATCCTTCATATGGACACTGAACAAATCCAGGTATCTAACTCTTCAGTTAAATGTTCACCTGATTGCTCTTTTAAAGGATCAAGCATTGTAACTAAGTGAATTATGTATCTCAAGGCCTTCAAATACTTTGCAATACAATTATACTGCCAAGACAACAACTTGTTCTTTTAAGCTCTGAAGCTCTCAATTTTAATCAGTTTCCAACAGATGAATGGTGAGCACTTGTGTTTAAAACAAGCTTCTAGAAAAGACTTGAATGTTCACACTTTTAAATGAATACTTAGAGCTGAATGTTGCATTTTAAAACCTAAGAATTATTATAAACACTTCACAAGACTCTTCCAGTACACAACTCCCATTCAGGCAAGGAAAGATCAAAAGCCTTTCTATACTTCAGTTGGAACTGAAGCTTCTGCTTTATTTTTGCTTCAAAAAAAACAGCTCACTATAAAATACACAAAATACTACTATTTTGAAGAAAATTACCCCTAACTATACTAAAACCAAGACAAAACAATTCCGATCTCATGTCTCATCACAGTTGTCAAACATCAGGCAGCTCAGAACAGCTACAATGCTTTTGCTAGCGATCCAGAACATTTTGGGCTTACTCAGAGGTATTTTTACTCTCTCCAAAGGACGACATTAACTTCTCTGATCAAATCTATCTACTCAAGAAATTAACAAATCTAACCTGGCAGGAACTCTTGAGTAAAATGATCCAACAGTGAAGTTCCAGCACCGTGAAATCAACAGCAGCAAAAACAACCTACTAGCATAGAATTACTATTTTCAGGCAACAAACAAAGAAAATTCTGAAGTTCAAAGCCTTGCTTCCTGTACTGCACAACTCCTATTAGCTGCTGGCACCAGGACAGTGGAGCTTGTTTGGATTTTTGTTTTCTTTTAACACTTCAGGAACTGTTTTCAACTACATCGAGGTGGGCGGGGGGGAGGGGGGGAAGAGATCAAGCCACCTCCATTTTTTACCTCTGAAGAAAATGAGGAATCAAACCAGTACATTTCAGTACAGTCTTGGTTCAACCGATTGAAGCTGCTCCAGCAAACTTAACTGAAAGCTCAACAAAACTTCAAAAGCAGTCATTCAACAAAAATTTTAAAACCGGTTTCAACTCTCTAGAAAAAAAATAACAAATGCTTCAACTGTTTCAGCAGGCATTCCCAGATGGCAGAATATAAAAGGAGATAAAAGCTGCACTTAACAAACAAGTAAAATGTAATTCTCCCTAACCACTGCCAAAACCATGACAGAGCTGAAAAATGATAGTACATAACAAGCAAAGCACCTGGCTAACATGCTGCAATGTTATCCCTTACTGAAAAAAACACTGCCAGGGTAGAAATCTAAATTACCAAATTGTGTCCAGATGACTTTATGAAAAATTACATTCAGCAAAACATTATGCTGCATAAGCAGAAATTATTTTAAATGCAAGAACTTTGATTTTTGCAGAACACAGATGATACAAGCACAACGCTAATCAGAAAGACTTGATGTTCAAGACGAAGTTCTCTCCAGCTCCATATACTTTCCTCAAAAGAGTTCATCAATGTACTATAAAGTAGGGATTAGGTAAAGCAGAATACTGATCTTTCCCTACTAAAGAAAGATGAGCCTAGTATTAGAAATAGCAGTACTCATATCAGTGTTAGAAATGGTAAGAAACCATTTAGGGCACAGTTGTGGGGGTATTTTTTGTTAATGTGAAATGCTTAAATCTTTACAAGCTATGTACAGAAACTCACATAATAAGGTTACTTCTATGAGCAAACATATTTTCTTCATTACTGTTTACAGTTTCTAAAAACACAGCCCAGACACCAGGTAGAGTAACTCCTGGTTTAGAACAAGCAGGATCACCACATTTCTCTATCATCTAAAAAATTCTGTGAAATAAGCGAATTTAGTTACTCACCTGCCAGTCATTTTCCCTCTGAGACTGTACAGACTCTTCCTTATTACAGGACCTCTATGAATGAGAAAAAGCAAACACAATAAGAAGATGAAATTTAACATGATTAACCTGCAACCACCAGAACAAAAGGAGTAGAAGTGCCAGCTACAATTAACTAGATGTTTCAACACTGTCTTGATCTGTGAGAGCTACAGCACTAGTATCCATCTGACCTCCGACCACCGCACTACTTCAACAATTCCAAAATCTTTCAAAAGGATGTGCCACTGAGACCAGACCAATCCTGTACATAGCCTGAGAGCCAATTTTCAGGTATGTTCTATTGTTTCTCAGTATTTCAATGTATCATAAGCTTATAGGAACATTTTTAATTAACAGAAAATTAAGTCACTCTGCATGACATCTGGGACAATATTCTTCTTGCAACTAAAGCATTTAAGAGATGCATTACAGAACCTACATAAAATCCTGAGAAGGACTATTAGAAGAGGTATGTTATGAAGCTTGCAAAGCACTTGCTTTTTTTTCCTATTACCTTGTTTTCCAGATTTCTTGTCACTAGAATTTCGTTATTCACAGTATGTAGTCTAGAATATATGTACAATGCACCACTTGGCTGTGCAAATCCAAGACTTTTTTTTCAAATGAACTGCCCACTAAAGACGTCTCAGTGAGAACTGCAGTGTACTAGCAAAACTTCAATGAATGCCATTAATAATGTATTCTGTTAAGATTACTAATAGTCATTACAGACCAGTTTCAGAGTATCAAACTATACCCTCAGCAACTAAACTCTCAATGGCACATACTTTTAATAGAGCTACACATTTAGAATTCAAGATGTAATAGAAACCTTGTCCTTTAAAGGGCTTGAAGGTAAGGAGAAGAGAAAGCAAATATTTGCTTAGAATTAGTGACAGTTTGTGGCTGCTATTTATGTTGCAATTCCACCATTGAATGTTCAAACCAGACTAGCTTTAGAGGCCCATTAAGGTAGCCTGCATCTCCACCTTCTGAACAAAAACATTTGATTCATAGAACTATGTGCATACCTTTCTATTCCAAAGCTCTAACATGTCCAAAACAAGGGTGGAAATATGAACTTAATGGAACACAGTTAAGCAACACCAGCTGCTTTAAGTACAATACAACAAGCTAACAATTACACAAGCTATGCAGTTACAGTATTTCAGAAGCTATAGAAGAAATACAGTTAACATGAATCGATGGTCTTTCAGCAAGTACTTCCCATTGCACTATGATAATAAGTTTAAAACAAGACAATATGAAAACTACTATTAGTTTATATTCCTTTCAAGGAAATTAATAAAGTCAAAACATTTTCACTAAACCTAAATGCAATAACTACTCAATAGTATTAAAGTCATTTATAGAGGGCTTCTTTGAACAAGCATGTCCTACATTGATACCACTCTCGCATCTTACAGTTTTTTCTTGAACAGTCAGAAAGTTACTCACCATCCAGGAGTCTTTCCTGATTAATGGTGCTCTCAGAATGGTTCAGTTCATCAGAAGGCAAGCAGATAAGGCTTTTCCCTAGAACCTGAACTGGCATCCACTTTCCAGAAGTCATACTGTATAAAGGGCTATCCAGTTCTAAGAGTCCACCTCAAATTAGTGTTGGAGATAGCCTAATGGCATCTACTGTGCCATTAGAAAGAGACAGTTAGTGATGCGTACTGCAGAGTCATCAGAAAAAGAGACTTCTGTGGCATCCCTTCCTCTTTTCTGTTCCCTCAGCATTAGCGTTCAGAGGAGAATGAATACGAGGTAATTTGTGAATAACTGGCAAATATGAATGGAAGCTTGAAGGGGATCAGTCTTCACAAATGGCCATGTACTCAGCCTAGAATTAGGAAAGTCTCTCGTACATGTGGTCAAGGAGAATGAAATAAGCAGGATACAATTTTATGTAGAAGGAAGTTTAAGAGTTTAACAGTTGTTAAAGGGGTAGGATTTGATAATTTTCTGACTGCACAATCACCTATGAGAACAGTGGTTCAAAGTGAAACATCTCATACCATGAGGTGTTTGATCTACGTATTTAGCTCATATGTTCTTGGCTAAACCAATAAAAACTTCAGTATTTCCAAAAGCTCTAATAGCTTGCTACAGCTTACATCCAGTTCTGGGACCTACTTACTTCAACAGCAATGAGTAGATTTTAATTACACAAATAACAATGATTGAATAACTGCTGGAGGTTTTTAATCTCTCTCTCTATGGAAATATTAACTAGAAATGGACATGCATTCTACTACTTTACAACTTTTTAATTTGTTCAGTGCTTCTTTTATTGTGGGAAGGTTTATTCTCAAAGCAGATTAAGAAAGCTCTCTACAATTTTCGTAAGGGAATACAGCTATATGCAGAGAGACAACAGAAGTTAGAGAGTCTACTTTGTGATCACGTAAATTGATTCTAAGGCAGGAAGCTTCAGGTACGAGATGAAAGTCCTAGAATGGGAGACATTGCACATTATCTGATGTGATCAGAAGATGACCAGGCAGTATTTACACATCTGGCAGTTTAACACAGAAAATTAAATTAATAATTTTCTCCTTAATGCCCCAAATTTATCTATCTTGTAGCTGGATGATGAGCTCTGATTCAGAAATCCCAGGTGATGCTTGGCAGGAAAATTCTGTAGAGAGGAGGAACTTGCAACTTTTTTTTCCCAAATAACCCTCTGCCCACAAATTTATATCTTACATTATAACCTCATTTTCTGAGTTTACTCAGCTTTAGTAGTTTTCAAGACTTAAAAATGCTGCAGTACTTTGACTTAGACAAAACCCTATGAATTCAAATACCAAGGAATTGCCTGAGAGGTTAGAGGCCACCTATGAAGGGAAAGCTTTTCTAAATTCTAGAAGCTGTTGAAAGACATCTATTTGAACTTCAGGATATGGAAACAGTTTTAGATTCAGGAATAGCTATTTCTGCTTCTAAGAATCTGCCATTGATTGCTGATCCCTGCTAGACCTGAAGGAACTAATACTAATTTGCTGAAGTCCTAGAATATACCACATGAAGAATAATACCCAGTTCAAGCACTGAAAAAGCCACAAAAACATCTCTAATCCTCTTCATTTCAAGTTACCATTCTCTTATGAGGGAGCAGAGGAAAGGAAGGGGCAGTACTTTGATATTTTGTTATTGCTGTAAACATTCAGATGCACAGACAGTAGCTGTTGCTACTTAAGTCTTATTTTTAAACAATGAAATCTAGTACTAAAGAAAATGAAAGCTGTAGAGAATGCTCCAACTTCAGAGATCTCATACTATACCGTGAATCGTGTCTGTCACCTGGAAACCAGAGTGCTCTAGGCACGATCGCATGGACAAGCCTGCAGCAGAGAACACATGCATATACAACTAAAGTGGTACATTACCCCCAGAATACCCTTAACTCCACCCAACACAAATATATCCCCATAAGAGGTGCTTGGTTTCTTTCAAGCTGTCTGCCAGTGCCAGGGATTTGTAGTAACTCCATGCTACAAACAGACATGGACACCAACAACCACAGAAGACGTTGATAATTACAGTTACACAGCAGTCTGTATTTTATTTAGTTACAAAAAACAAAAGGCAGCAAGGCAGGTATGGAAAAAGATTTACCACAGAACTGTGGCAACCATTTATACTTATTTTGCATCTGCTCACATAGAAATTGAGAGACTAGAGAAGAACATCAGATATATTGGTTTGGTTTTACTCATTCAAATACAAGATATTTTTTTTTGGCTGTTGCAAAGTGCCCCAGTAAATCAGAATTCAAGGTTGTTTTGATGCGTGTAAAGGAATGGGAATGAACCCCCAAGTTAGCTTTTGACAGGTGAACTTCAGAGAAATTCACCTTAATTTGAGCTTCTTGTTGTTGATGCTATCTCATAGTGAAATCCTATCAGCTTCTGTAAGATGTGGGAAGGTTTTGTTGTTCTGAATTTAAGTAGAAACACTACAGTGATCTGCATATGAAATCCAGTCTTAAAGTCTAGACATTAAATGGCATATTGTTGAAGAAACTTTTGTTTCAGTTGTTTTAACACTGATACAGCCAAACAGTTGAAGACATTTTGTCATGAGCAAATTTTACTTTCAATGCTCCCCTTCAAATTCAGCAACTAAGCTGGAGCAAGAATAAGGGAAGCAAAGAAAGACATTTCCCTTTTTTCAATGTGGAACATATCTGCATTGTGCCTCAAACATTTGAGTTTTAATGTGGTTAGTACTTTACCCTGTCACAAGCACAAATACTTGTCTTAAAAAAAAAAAGTTCTGCTCAAGGATATACTCAAGAGAAGTCCTTGATTTTTAAACATCCATGCCAGTGTAACTACTAATAACAATGGCTGAGCCAGCTCATTTCAACTCCCCCCAACTCCCCCCAAAACAATCATGCACACAAAAATTGGCTTTAACATATCAGCTATGACAGAGGAAGGCACAAAACCTTCCCTGTGTGGCAGCTTTAGCCAATTGGCATGGTTTATATTGGATGAGTTTCATGTACTGACATTTGTGTCTTCCAAGATTCATAATAAGCAAACCGGGGCTATTTTCAAACTGCAAAAAAGGTGGCTCAAAGAATTATGGTGCCATTATAATTCATTCTTAAGTTAGTATCAGGTACCTATTTTTCACTGCTATTCAAAATTTTAACATAGATTTATCTTCCGTACATAGAACAATTTGGTGCATATTGCTATAGATCTATAGTATTAACAGTAGAGGAATAAGAATAGCTGATAACATTACTGTTTTGTTCTCCAATTTCAACAGAAAATAAAATGGACAAGAGTTAAAACATGCTAAAAAGGCTCAAACAAACAAGCAGTAACTACTAATACCCAGTGGCAATTACAATTAAGTCATTGAGAATTAAGTTGTGATTTTAGCATAAGGTCTCAAAAGTCAACTTACTCATACATATAGTTTAATCTCTACAGGGCAACATTACTAAAAAATATCAAATTACTCCCTCTTTAACAGGCTTGTCATAAGATTCTGCTTATGCCACCCAGAAATTTTTAACAATCCTAAGTGAGGTTTTCAAAATACCCCAATAAAACAGTTTGCTTATATTTTAACTTACATTTAATGTACAGGGGCTGGAAGAGACAAATGTTTGTTGACAAAAATTGTGAACCTCAATGCAATCTGAAAGTTTTACCTTGGGACTTTCTCTGCTTACTTAACCTTTAGTGAACTGCACCAACAAGAGCAGTCTTTTCACTGCCACTACGGAAATAAAGGAAGTTAGACATCTCAAAAGATCCTTCAATACTAAGAGTAGAAAGGTTAGAAAGTTATGACCACATTTTCAATTTTCAAACCAAATTAGTTCTGATTTTAGAACCCAAAATCTTGTTTTGATTTTGTCAGTGCTCTATCCACAGAAAAGGCACAGAAAAGACAAGTTTAAAAAAAAAAGGGAAAAGGAGGATGACCAAATGCTAGAGTCTTCTTTACTTTTCCTTTGAAATATAAAGGAAAAGGCCACATATCTTCAGAGCTCTTATGCAACAGAAGTTCTACCACTACAGCAGTTTTACAGCCCATGTTCCTAATCAAGCCTTCTACATATTAAGTCAGCATTACATTAAAGCCACTAATAATTCTGAAAAAAAAAAAATCTTAGCATCAACCCTAGGAGTAATTTTGAAAACAAAGTTTCTCACCACCATTTTATTAACTTTGCTTCTAGTTTCTCTTAGAGACTATTTAAGCTTCAATTAATGAACTTCTACACATTTGTTGTTTAACAGTTTAACTTTCCCAGCACACATACAGTGGTATGGCCAAGCATTTCATGCTATTTCAAACCACTGGAATATTTTACATATTTCTGGTGAAATTTGCTACCACAGGAAAGTTAATTTCTCACATAATATAACAAAAGAACACTTTGAAGCCAGTTAAGTGACAGTATCCAATGAGATTTTTAATAGTAAGTTTGGTCAAGGCAGTAGAAGCGCGAAGTATGGGCTGAAATTTCAGGAACAGTCATCTCCTGCAGATATTGCATCAGTTAGTCAAAGTAAGTGACTGAATACTGGAAAATATCAAATTAATGGATAATAAAACCAGGCCCTGTAAGCCAAACAGAAACAATTGCCAACATCCAAATATAATTTTATGAAGCTGCATTTTTTTATAAGGTTAAACATTTGTTGTGATTATTTATTTACAATATCAAGTGTCTAGCAGAGATGGGTAAGAGAAGATCTGCTCTGCAGTCCTATAGTAACAGCCTGTAAGCTTTACAAGAGATCACCTTTACAAAATACTCTTGATGTCGAACCTTACAATTTGAAACAAATTTGCCAACCGCTTCTCTTAAGGTTTGACAAATTTCAATGCTATTTACATTTTACTAACCAAAGAAAAGTAACATTTGAAGAGTTTAACAAACATTTGACTAAGTCTCTATGCCAGCTAGGGGGCATATCACACATTTAGGCAAGCATGTTTTGGAATGAGATGGCTGTACAGTATTGACATTTGTGCCTTATTTTTATTCTAACACTACAGATCAAATTTTCCAACAACACAACTACCCATGAGATCTAATAAAATGCTTAAGCATTGTACTAGTTTGACAAAACCTTCAATTTTAATCTCTGAGATTCTTGAGTGTTTCCAATATTAAAATTAAGCAGTTTAGTCTCTTGCAATCTTGCTAGTTATGCCAAAGTCCTACATATTGTACAGAAGCAAACTTTAACTTTTCTGAAACACCACAGCCCAAACTTAACACCATAAACAAAACATTACTGATCAAACAGACAACAAATGAGCCTTCAGCTGATACATGCCAGTCAGGATCTCTATAGAAAGGAGTGTAAGTTCTAGACAGTAACAAATTATAAAGAAAACTGCTTTAAGCTAGCAATCTACCCTACTACCACTAAAACACATTCTCAAAATGATAAAGCAGCACACACTTGCAGCATATCACAAATGAAGATCTCCAAACATATTACAATTAAGATACAGAAACCCTCCCACTCCCAAAGCACTCTACATACTCACCATCTGCAGGATTGCACCATATAAGCGCAGGAGAACTTTCCGTGGTTCATCTGCAACTGTCTCAACGGTATCAGGTAGTGAGCACTGAAACAGCATGTTGCTGAGGCCACCTCTATTAAGGCAAAGGTACGTTTATCAGCTAAGTTGGATGAGCATACACATTCAATTTTCTACAAATTAGAGGCACACTAATCATTGTTTTAGTATAATCGACTGATCTACTCTAACAGGAGAAACAATCTTCCAACAGTACCAATAACTCATAGCATATAAGGCTTCAATTAAAAAAAATGGTAGCTTCATGCTTAATGTATCATCACCATCAAGATATATTGATCCGAATTACAGGTCAAGCTATGAACAAACCATAACATGCAACTAAAATAAAATGCAGACTTCTGTTAACTTAATTATTTTCAGGATTTCTAGAAAGTGATGCTGAAGTCTTGTCAGATGCACTTGGTTGCACAAATAAGCAAGAAGATAGTAGAATAAGCTTAAAACCATGCAGTGAGTATAAAACCCTAAGTTTGAATTAAGAGCTGGTATAACTGGGTTGGCAACTACAAAGATTTAACTTGAATACCTGTGCTACAGCATTGCAGGTAAAAATCTTATGCTGTCATTCTTAGGGAGTAGTTTTCAATTTTGAAATTTACAATTAAAGCAGTCCTTCAAAGAAATTGTTCATGCATTTGTCAAAACTAAAGTCACGTCAAAATCTTACCAGGTAAGACACAAACTAGGGAGTCCTGTGCTTCAGTCATTCAGAGGTTATATAAGCATGCTGTTTTTTCATATAACTTCTGTTTTACACTAGCGTTCTTACAGGGAAAAGTGACAGCATTTGTTTTCCACAGGTTTATTGAGTCAGATAGTACTAGAGGAGCTAAGTTTCTCGATTTCTAGTAGCCCACTAAGAACACTGGTCTACTCAACCCATATGTCCTTTACTACATTGTCTTTCACCATCCTCTTCATTATCAATATGTTAATTAGTAAGTTTTAAAATTTCTCTTCTGCAATAGATTTTCCCTATTACTTCTTCCTCTACTACAAGACAAAAAAGTACCGAAACTGTTGGTTTGCTTGCAAAACAGAAATGCAAATCAGCTCTACTGAAAAAACTTCTGTCTCATCATTGAAGAAAGAACTTTCAAAACCAGACAATCCAAATATAATAGCTAGCAGTAAAGGGATGAGGTAGCACAGATTTAAAACGTAAGCAATTTTACTTATAGCATGCTACATAACATACTGCAGTAACTCTCTAATTCAAATAGTAGAAACTTTGTCATGTTGTGATTTCCTTCCCAAAGCAATGCAGTTTTTCGTAACACCCAAAACATGAGTATTTAATATTACTTTGCATTGAGCTTTGATTCTAGGAGTCTATGGCAAAACCAAAATGCAGTGGCTAAAATGCAGTTCTTAGTCCTAACCTGACACTCCTCTCAATGTTTTTTCAAATATTTTTCTGGGTTCTCTTACAATGCAGTGCAGAAGTAGTAGAGACTTTCTGGAGAAAAAGGCTGCCAAGAAGCAGAGTACCTGTATACAGAGAAGGAGGGCTGGCCTACATATCCAAAGTCAATAACAGAGAAGGAAAAAAGAAATCTCAAGAAAATAGGGTAAAACAGCAGCTGCACAATACACTCAAGAAAGAAGGCAGAAAAGAACCAGGTGGCTTGGCAGGCATTCAAAAAAGGAGGCTTAGAGACAAGAGATACAAAGTAACTTTGCATCATGAAGGTGAACAGGTAGAAACAGACAGATAAAAAGGGTATCAAACAAAGAGCAAACCCAGACTACTCAGATGCAACACATTTCTGGCTTCAATTAAACTATGCTAGACAGTTTTTTAAAAAAAAAAAAAAACATTTACCACCTTTTCTAAGTCTCTGACTTTGGTGAAAATGTCAACACTTAAACAGAAGAAACAAACATATTGAAACTCACTTTACAAAAGATACCATAATCCTGTACAAAAAGTTATGTTACTCAGTCTGCATACAGTGCATGAAGCCTAGAAACTCTTTTTTTATACCTCTCCAGTCAAATAGCCTCTTACTGAGGCTGAAGTGCATTAAACATAGTCTTATGCACTTAAGACTTCATAAGTTACCATTGATCAAATAAATCCATACAGGAGTCTAATAAAATGTATTGTTCTCCTGAAAGGTCAGTAGACTCAGCAGCTTGGTTAAGGGTCAAAAGGGCATATGTCACCCTTATACAGACAAAGCTACCATTTAGTCTACTGCTGCAAATTACTTAAAGGTAAGTCCTTCCAAAATGGTCACCTATTTTCAAAGCTTCTCATTGCTTTCCCCAAATCACAGCCAGAGCAGTTGGATGTGCCTATATACTTGCATTCTGATTGGATGCAAATCTATTTCTTTGCTCTTAAACAATAAGGACTGGACCTCCTCACGCTATGACATCAAGTACCTAACAGGTGTTCACAAACATAATGTGCACTAAAGCCATCAAAATGGCAATACTGGCAGACACACTGGAGAACATACACAGAGCACTTTTGTGAAACTTGAATCAGCAACCAATATGATGCTGCTTTTTCCATAGACAGGAATAGTGAAAAGACTTTTGCCAAAATTAATGCAACTGCTAATTAGCATGGTTTTACACATTCTTAAGTTTCAGCCCATTCTCTCTTCCTCCCAATCCAGAAATCACTAAGCCATTTTGAAGTGGTGTCTCAGAGGCAAAGTTTTCAAGAAATGCAAGAATAACTGTGCTAAAACCTAAGGCTTTAGAAAATAAGTACCAAATTCAGCAGTGCACATTAATAAGGATGAAAACAGAATTAAGCGAGTCAGGTTACAGACATATTATCAGACTAGTCTACTGTCTAAGAACATTATCAGTCTTATAAACATTCTCTCCCTTCATAAACTTATTCTGATCATGTCAAGTGAGCAGAAATGATCTAAAACCACAAATACTATCTTTCAATTAGTTATTTTTAATAAGGCTTTTAAAATACATTTAGAAATTAGCATGATGGATTTTGGTCATACTTTGTCAACTGTTTATGTTTTGTATATCAGCAAAAGTAGAAACACCAGGAAAGCAAACTCAAGACTCCAGGGGAGAAGCTAACAGCCATAACCTTTAAAACTCTATGTGATTCTACATTTTATCAGAGAGAATGATCAAGCACAGAGACACTGGACAAGCAGTCTGTAAAAATGAAACTCTGAACTGACACCGATTTAACTAGCATATGGGACTGATACAAAAAAAAAGGCTATCTAATTCCGCAAAGAAGGCAAAGATTTTAAACACATTATACATGGCTACTAGAATATCCAACTTACGTATTTCTGCTGCCAACGTGCTGAGTCACAAGTACATGTTACTATATATGCTAAAAGACTATTCACACCATCAATACATCGCATTTACCTGCTAAGTTCTGAATTTCAGAACGGTCAGGGCCATGCCAAAAAAGGCTTTTTTTTTTTTTTTTTTTTTTCTCAGCAGGGAGCTCCGTACACGGTACATCCGTTTCTACCAGAGCTGTGACTTTTGCAGTCAAGGTCCGGGGCCCCTCCCCTGTCTCAGGGCCGAGGCTCTGCCGCCGCTTTGCAGCACCAGCCACCTCGAGCCGCCACCCTCCCCTAGGCTGGGGGGGCTGGGAGGGGGGCGTGGTTGACGCAACGAACCCAGGGCCCTCCATCTCTCTCCGGGTGAGACTCTCCGCGCCGAGGCGGTGGTTGCAGCCGCAAATCTCCCTCACCGGTGCGCGGAGCAGGGGATGCCCGCGTCGCCCCAGACCGAATGCGGGAGGCGGATGCGCAGTCGCTCCCCACGCAGCAGCGACCCTGCTCCTCCGACCACCCCCCCCCCCCCAAGTTTAAGAAGCTTTTTTTTAAAAAAAATTAAAAAGAAAAAAAGAGAGAGAAAAAGTAAGAAAGGAAAGCCCTGATCTCCCGCTCCTAAGGAAGCGGCTCGGACTCCTTGCGACCAACGGTCCCCGCCCCCCTCTCCGCAGGGACCAACGACCACGCCCCCCCCTTAGCACGGACCTGATGGGGTTGATGCGCAGCTGCTCCTCCCGCAGCTCCCGCCAGGCCCCAGGCAGGAACTCCTTACACCACAGATACGCCTTGTGTCGCGTTCGGGGGTCGAGCGGCGGCTCCTCCTCAGGCGGTGGCGGCGGCGGCAGCAGCAGCGCGGAAGGCAGGGTCATGGCGCCCCCGCCTACGGCCGCCACGACGGGGTCTTTTACCTCGGTATCGGCGTGAGCCAGCGGCGAGGGTGGCTGCCCGGCGGCGGGGAGGACGACACCGCCCCCGCCGGAGGTGCAGCCGAGGAGCAGTCCAAGCGGGGAAGGGTCGGTCTCGCCGTTACAGAACTTGGTCTTCATAGTGTGAGGTGGGCGGGCGAGGATCCGACGGCCGTCAGGGCAAAGAGCGGGTGGGCGCGAGAGCTCGCTCGATCACCTCGCTTGCGCCCTTCCCTCTTGAGCACCCGCGACGAGTAAGCCGCGCGTGCCGCCCCGGCCCCCCCTTTTATAGGCAGCTCGGCACGCGGGCCCGCTTGCCTCACGCTTTTTCCCTCTGTCCTGATTGGCTCCCGGCTTTCGGCTCCAGTCTGGAGCGGGGGCGGGGAGGGGGAGAAGTTCCGAGCGAGCGGGAGGAGCGCGCGCGCTCCTTTCCCCCAAGCTGCTGGAGCGCCTGGTGATTGGTGCGCGAGGGAGCACGAGGCGCTAGCTCTCGCCGTCGCGACCACCCCTGTGCGCGAGGGGCGGGAGCGCGCCGATTGGCCGTTCCCCGGTTGTCCCGGTGACCGTCGCGCGCAGGTCGGGGTGGGGGGTGCAGCGCAAGGTGACCCCTCCCACCTGGTTCCACAGCGGTGGCGCCGCGGCCGGCGGACCCGGCTTCTTGTTCCCGGCGCGGCCCGTTAGATACCTTTGGGCCCTGCTTCTCCTTCCTGCTGTGCTCAGCCCTGTCCCCGCCGCCTCCGGGCGCCCCTCTGTGCCTGGCGCTCCTCTTCGGCCCGGCGGCCGCCGCTCAGATCTGAGGAGGATTTAAGGGGGGAGGTTCGGGCCACAGCGGGTGCTCGATCGGGGTGGGGGATTGAGTCAAAGGTGAGCACTGAGGACAGCAGGAGGGACCAGGCCGGGGCAGAGAGCCGGTCACCACACGGCTCTGTGCGGTGGAACTGCCTTTGTCCCTTCTTTGGTTGGACGGTGTTAGTTGAGGTGGTGCTCCCTCAGGCCTGGCTATGCCAGTGCTTAGTAACGTGCCGGTGTCAGTCACTCTTGTGACTTGCCTCAAAAACATGTATGAAATCTCTGGGCAGTACAAAGTGGATTAAAGCAATCAACAATATGGCTATTTAAACTCTGCTCTTTAGGGAAAGTTACTGAGTTAAGTCATCATATGTGAAGGCTGATTCATGCCTGTATGGTAAACTGCACTCTTGGCTCAGGAGAAAATCATTCATGAACAGAAAGGTAAACTACAAGAAAAAAAAATCCACATGCAATGCTTACAGTTGAGTTTCTTTGCTAGTCTTGATGGTGCAAAGATGTTCTGTGACAAGAAGTATCAGCACCTGCCTTTCAGTCCTTCACAGCACACAAGGAGTGTCAGTGATGTTACAGCCAGCTGGAAGGCGCTGCAGCTTTCTTGGCCCCCCTGCAGCCTAATATGTTGTAACACCTTGCCATAAATGAGCAGTAAAGGAATAAATCACCTTTAAGCTTTGGACTACCTTTGCACTTCCCTGATTTTTTTTCCTCCTTCGTCTGTTCTCCCTTCATGGTCTTTTACTGCATATAAGAAAAGCTTGTGGGCTCTTTTAATAGTAGTTGCCATAGTGGCAATCATTGTTAAAGCTGGGGATTGCTGGGTTGCAAGGGACTTCCTGATATGCTTCTTCCCTCATCCCTCCCCACACTATTTCACTACATGGGCTGCTCTCTTATTTTGTCTGCATACTTCAATTGGGCACTCCAATGCTGGAAAGCTCCCAAATAGCCCAGGGATTTTCTGCAAAGTAGCAGGAAAGCTCCAGAACTGGCTTCAGAACTGCTTTGTGCTGGCAAAGCAGCTTCAGCACAACGGAAGTTATCATTGCTGAGGCATACCAGACCCTAGTTTAGAGGAAGAGTGATGTATGGGTTAGGGATGCCAAACTGGAACAGAAGAAACACAGATTCTCTTTTCTCTCCTATGTGCCTGAGCTCTTCATGTACAAAATCCCATAATCTGAGCACAGATGAGGGTGCTGGAGAGGGGACATGAAGTGGCTGCAACGCAGGTCTGTGGATAAGCCCTTTCTTTTGCAGGTCTCTGCAGAAGTACCTGGCAACATCACTGATGCTGAATAGCTAAATGCCAAAAACCAGTCCTACAGATGGAAAGTGCGTTCTGCAACAAATGCTGATGATGTCTCTACATGTGTGAAGAAGTGGTGAAAATACTAGAAAAAATGCCCTTCAAACTGGCCCTTCTGTTTCCAAGTACCTGAGCGTCACACTACTTTGTCATAGCATGAGTAACAAGACTTTTTTTTTTCCTAATTGGAGTTGACTTTTTTCTAGACTGCTATTAGTGTGGAAAGAGAAAGCAGAAAAGTTAGAGAAATAGAAGATTTGTTTTTCCTGGGTAGAGAAAATTCTATCCACTTTTACTAGACAAGAAAACTCTAGCTTGTTGATACTGGACATTTCACTGACATTTGTTCATACTGAATCCTAAGCTTTGCTTCAAAATCTCAAATAGTCTTTTTCAAAGCCTCAGAGAATTGTAAGTATCCTGGATCCATATGAAATCCATACACATTTCCTTTATACATTAATTCTGCTTATTACACCATTTATTGTTTTAACACCTTATTAGTAGTTAGTAACTTGTAATTTATTGTTGAGTTTAGAAAAAGGGTGTAACTCACTTGAAAACTGTTTGGAGCGTTTTACAACGAACATGGTTTCTTCTGTGGAGCCATAGCATGTACAGTGCAATAAAGGTGAGAACAAAGCAGTAAATGAACTCATAATAGAAATAAAGGTGAGTAATCATAAGGGCTTGCAGATTTAGTTGATATGAAGGCATATTGATATGTTACTTGCCAAAACTATTTTTCTTCCATTATGTCCAGAAAGTAAATATTAGGAAATTCATTATTGGTTAGAATGACTTTCACCTTTAAATGGTGGGTTACAGTTCTTTCAGCCATATTATCCATTGTGAATTTCAAATGTGGCTGATTTGAATGGGCAGGAAGCCATGTGGCAGCAGTGGCATGAACTTGGTCTTATTGAAAACCTAGGCAGTAATGCCAAAGGTGAATGATGCAAAACCCAGTAGACTATGTGGAAAGACAGGTACTGGTTTCACTAAACATGAAAATAAATAATTTTCTTACCCAATAACTTCCTTGTTTTGGCTCAAAGCATGCAGGAGGAGCAATGCATGAGAAATTTATGCTGCTCTTCTTTGCGCAGTATATTTTAAATGGATGAACAGAGAGGTTCTCATTCTAGAGCTACTAAGATGGTACATTTCGTAAGTTTTAAGGCCACATTCAAACAAAACAATCAGGAAAAAAAAAAAGAAAACTATTTTTTCTACTCGTAAATGTGATTTTTTTTCTGCTCCAAAGGAGAAATCTATTACACTTATGTAAATGCATATAGTCCAACTCAACAAACCTAAAGCTTCTGCTAACATCAGAATATATTGAAAGCTAAAAGGCACCAGAAAAAAACCTCAAAGAATGAAATTAAGTACTGAATTATTGGCTCAAACGCTTCAAGACTGAATGGTTAAAATACTGGACTCAGACTTGAGGAACCTGATTATGTTCTCATCAGCAACTGACCCCTGCTTCCATTTCTTGTGCACTAGAAGCACCTTGTTAGGTAACAATGCAGTATCCTACCCAATGGGTTAGTCAATCAAACTGCTGTCATCTTAAGTAACTGAAAAAGGCAAACATGTCTTCATGTTCCTGATGTCAGATTTTACACCATAGCAACCAAGCTGCATTAACACAGGTTTGTTTGTTTTTTGTTTTTTGTTTTTTGTTTTTTTTTTTTTTTTGTAGATAGCAGTCATGAATTCAGTATCTATGTTCAATTTCCGATTCTATCTAATAGGTTAATACTATATAATAATACTGTGGCATCAAATAAATGAAACCCATTAAAAGAATAATTCTTCAGCTGCCTGTATCCCCTGGATACACTATAGCATGAACCATTTGTTAATTTATTAATTTGTGTGATTTACTAAAGCTTATTAGAATATTTTTCCCCAGTTTTCTGTAGTACTTGCATATCTGCAGGAAAAGGAGTTGCAGTTGAATTGATGCATGATTTTACTCACTGCAGATACATTGGTGCAGTAGAAATTGCTTGTTGCTCACAAAAGAGCTAGCTCTAGAATTCTGACTCATAAAGCACTTAATTTTCTTCCACAAGCCTTTCTCACTATTATACCAAGCAGCAGCAGATTTTACTGGCAAGAGCAAATGCCAGCTAAGGCCGCATCTGCTGCAGACACTGAGAGAATGACGCTTTTGTAGAAGGACGCAGATACTTCTTTCATCTGAAAAGCTTGCAAGCTTCTTAATAGCAGTTGTCAATAAACATTCTTTATGGACCAGTAGCAGGTTGCTGTTGAGCTTGTGAATCTCATTTCTGAAACCAGGCTGAGGCTGCAGACTTTGACACAGGAACTGTGCAGTCATTGCAAGTGTGGGTGAGAGTTCAGGGCTGTCTTTGAGTCCCTCAGCCTCTTGGCTCACCTGCTCACAGGAAAGCATTTTGCCATAGCAAAATACTCAGCCTAGTTCTGTGTTCAGGTTGCACTCCAAGCAGGGAGCTTGCTTTTATTTTTTTGACTCCTCAGTTCTACATCTGATAAGACTCCTGATTAATTTTAAACAAATATAATATTAAGGTTGCTGCTTATTTGCTGCAGCAACAGCCAAAAAAATGCTACTCTGAAAGCCAGGGATTATGAAGGTTTGAAGTTGTGTTAGCCACCTAGGCAAGACAGAGCTGCAAGAGAGAGGCCCCACAGCTGTCACCTCTTCTTCAGTGATAGGTAGGATGGTGGGATTGTGGCAGACAACATTCTGCTAGATCCATATCTCCAGCAACAATACTGGCCCTGGAAGCATACTAGACAGAGCACACAGGGTTAACAAGTGCTAAAGATGAGGGGTTTACCCTAGGCACTGACTTAGTATTTACATGTGTTGACTGAATGCAAGCAAAGTTTTGCACCAGAAAGCAGTTCTGCTGAGAGGATAATATGCTCATTAATTTTCTGTGTTGTTCTAAGATAACCACAAAGACCTAGAGTTTCTACGGTGCCAGGTACTCCAAGCAGTATGCTGAGATAACATTACCTGGCTCAAGTCCCAGAGAAAGACTTTTCTTGGAGTCAGACTGACCAAACCTTTATTATATTACAAGTTACTTAATTTCTTACTCTGTACCAATTTCATCTCATTGAAGAAACCCAGCTGGGGAGCTTTCTCAGAACCTCAGAGAGATTTAAAAATCTACTAGGAATTAACTAAATATCCTCTTATTTCTTTAAAAAACTCCAGCTTTCAAACTCCTGGCTCTGTGGGGTACTGTGGTACAGTAACACCTTCAGACGTGGTTGCAACCCATAGAAAAATACACCATGAGGTATCACTTTTAATATAGTCCTAGTTTAGTAATTTCTCCCACGAGTTCAGGCACATTGACATCTGTTTTACTTTTGGATGAGCATCAAACTCTTCTACAAACCTATCCCAGCTCTCCCTGATCCCCAGCAGAGTTCAAGAGTGCAGCCACGCAGCCTTTGTCAACCAAGATTCTTGAAGCAGCCTCCCCTCCCAACCTGGGGACTATGTGGAAATCCCCTCACAAGCTATGCTCAAAGAAGAAAACAGTTGCTATAGTAACCAGTTCTCTACCTGCACTGACTTGGCTCTCTCTTCCTTCTTAATCTTTTCTGGTTTTATTAGTTCTGGATGAGAAGCAGCTCATCAGGTCCAGGCTGTGCTCCGTTCTGGAGGAGTGTGTGGGGAGGCACTGGGGGTTCCTCACCCATAGGCTGGTCCTCGCTTGCTCACTTCGTCTGCTGCGTGTCCTGCATGAGGTTTGGCACTGCTGTCTTTTTGTGGCAGAGCAACCTGAGCCACAGAGGAACAGGCTGTTTGCTTCCCATTCTTGCCCCCAGCTTGTGGCAGAGCCCTGCTGCTATCTTACCCGAGAGTAGACGTGCCACTGGTCCGTAGGTTCACTTGCACATCCTTTGCAGTCTCACTGGGATAGATTTCAGCCTGCTAGTGGAAAAAGAAACTGGATCCAGTTTCTTTTTTTTTTTGGTGATAGCATGTTTTTGTAACCCTTCCGAGGGTTAAAAGCAACCACAATAATCACTGAAAAAACTCAAAAAGTTCTAAACAAGCTAAATGCATCTTATCCAATATGACTGTGGCAGCCAGGCCTTGGCCTAATCGTTTTTTGCATTATGAATTCCACTGTGGAAGTACATAGCTGGGAGCCAAGGAAACCCACTCCAAGAAAGAACATGTCAGAGCCACCTCTGGCTATTTCAAGTGTGCAACACAGGCCAATTGCCTGCACAAGCTGGGTCATGTTCTCTTAACAGCAAGTGGACTAGCATGAGGTGGGTATGACATGGTGATTAGGGAGGGGGAAAAAGAGCCACAGGATTAGTTACCATGGATGTAATAATGGTCACTAATAACAGGCTGCAGAGAGTCATGTAGGACAAAAGCTGGTAATGCACTATAACAAGGCATCAGGTGCTGTCACTGCTTGTGTTAAATACTCAGAGCCTGTATGCTGTGAAGAACACAAGAGCATTCACTGGATGCTTGCAAGGAGAAGGAGTAAAGCCAATTAGAATAATTCCTTCTTATGTTCCTGTAGCTGCCACTAACATGATAGTAAATAATATAACAATAAAAATATCGAAGACCACACCCACATCAATGTTGTTTGAACAACCAGTAGTAAAATAAAAACATGCATACATTTCTAAAACATTTCAAAATATATTATTGACCAGAATAATGATCACAGACTAATCTCTAAATGACTTAGACTTCTAAAATATCTTTTTATTCTCCCCACTTTTGTTCTTTATGCAACAATTTGCTATGCTAAGTATGCATAGCAATGGACTAATACCAAGCTGAAACAATTGATTTGTGATGGAACTTGCAACTCCAGTACTGCTGGTTATTCAAGCATGCTGCAGTTAGGATGAAAAAGGGTGGATTCCAGATATGGATTCCAGACATTGTAGTTTTGACTTGGGCACTGATTGTACTTAACTAATTGGCATGGTATTTATGGCACCCTGGCAGAGTTTATCGTTTAAGCCAAAGAATGGTTTATAGCTGGTTATTTCCTCGTGGGCTGTTAAACCTCTATCGTGGGTACAATCAGAGTAAGGAGGTGGCAGAGAGAGGCTTTGAATCTTTGGGGAGCCAAGCCTGCAGCAAATGGCAGTAATGGGACTCTGCTGCCAGAGCCTAAGGCAAGACACATGTTCTAGGCAATAGCTTCAGCTATCCACCTCATTCAGACACACTTGTTCCTTCCCAGTGATAACAACTAGCAGCCTGAGGTTAAAGAAAGGTCATTAAGTTAGAAAATATTTCCAAACATGCAGCAGTACGATGATTCATGGGAAACAGCCTGCCAAAGAAGTGACCACAGGACTTGAAGTACACACGTGCTGAAGAGCAGACAGGGTTAATACAGGAGGATCATCAGAGCAAAGAAGTTAAGGCATTTCAGGGAGCTGGCTGTGTTCTTTTTCCTGGCAATACACATACACACACAATGATTTTCAAGTGTTCTAGCCTGTAGCCTAGAAAACAATTGGTCTTCTCTGTTTTACACAGACACTCTGTTTTACACAGCTACTCTGCTTTACACAGCCTGTCTGAAGAGTTTTAACTCAGCATTTCCATTTCTAGGAAGAAACACATCACTTTGAATTTCCTGTACTGACTTATTTTATTTAAAAAAAAAAAAAAAATTCCAAAAGATCAAATAGCATTTGCAAAGTCAGTCATTTGCCCTGGTATCTTTGCTAACAGTATCTGGTTATTGTACAAGTCTTTAGACTTTCAATAATCTTTTTATTGCCATATTGGCATAAAATTAATGGAGTGGATTTTTCTGTGAAACACTTCACATCATCCAGAAAAATGGCCCACATTCAGAAACAATTACTGATAATGCCCAGGAGGTGAGGGTGACTTTATATATAGCCAAAGTGATTTTGTGATAGTCCTAAACTTCAAAGCTGCAGACTGGTTTTTGACCTCAGAATTAAGCTCACTGTTAATTGTTACTGGAACAGTGTTGCACACTATAGAGTTTTTTTACTTTGGCATTTTGTAATTAACTAATTTAATCCTACTTTGTTTCCACTTTGACACAAAGAAATAAAAATGGCTCATGACAACTAGAAAATTGTCACCAAGCAGTTAATCCAAACTAGAAATTCTCTGAAAACAGAATGAAACCCATTGCTTCTTTAACCAGAATATCATACTCAATTACAGGTATTTAATAGATGTATTAATTAAATATAATATGATATAATCAATTTCTTCTTTCCATTCTGGTAACTTTTGACAACTAAATTTATTAATACGAATCTGGCTTGTTATGTATTAACCAGTCATCCAGGAATCTGATTGAGTAACACAGCAGTTGTTGCAATACCAAGACTCCCATATAAGTCATGCCTGAGTCCTAAGTAAATATTGGTTCAAATATTGATTCACGTGAGAGATACAACTGCAGTTTAGGAGGCTACAGATGCCAATTGAACCACTTTAGAGGGGACCACTCCCTCTGTGTTCTCTTGAGATTCACATCAAAGTGCTCACTTCACTTTGAATTCATGGGAGCAGAGCATTTCCCTTCAGTTTTGATATTGACGCTCTCTATATCAGAACCTAATTGTGATGCTCTAAAATAAAAGTTATCACATTGTGTATAAGTACTAAGTTATTCAGTTATTTACGCTCCAGATGGAAGTAACATCTGGGAAGAGGAGAGTGAGACACCAAAAATTATTTTTTATGGGGCATGGAAAGCAGGAGGAGAGGGGGACACGCAGGTTTTTTCCTGACATATAGATTGTATAACTACTGCTACCCAAAAAATCCAGAAGAAATTTGAGGTGAAGGAAACATCCAACGACAAAATGAAAAGCTACCTTCTACACTTTGGAAAATAGAATGAGTCTCTCATCAGCTGGAGGAAGCTCAAAGGGAAAGGAGTGTCCTGTCCCATTTGTTTCTGTCCCATTTGTTTAAGAGCAACCTGCTCTTCTATTGCAATATAGATATTTCCTTCACACAGCCTTGAATCCCAATTGTTCTCCTGCAGAGGACAAACATAGATCTTTCCGGATACATTTCACAGTTACAGATCTAAACAAGAATGAGTTTCCCCAAAGTCTCCTGAGCACTTCTGTCTTAGAAAATCCTAAGCCAGCAACTGGACAGAAGAATGCGTATGCTCCATTCCAACCAGTCTGAATAAGTAGAGTGTGAATAACACAACCCAGCTGCTCTAAATCTCCAGGTCTTGTGGATATTCACTTTTAAGAGTAGCTCTATAATTGCTATATTCACTAAGCAAATTGTTAAGAAAAAAGTTTACATCACAGAAATGAAGTTCCTGTTTTGAGCAATTTAAGATAAGTGCATTTATATCAAAAGAGCTCAACCTTTTAAATATAGGAAGCCTGGCATGCCTTTATCTCTTAGATTAGCTCATTGCTTTTCTTTATTAAAGGCACAGAAAATATTTCTATGTGTTATTTTAGCTTTCAGAGTAACGCTGTTGTCTTAGTATTTGTAAGAGGAGTGGCTGGAATCAAAGCTTACAGCATCACCCATGTGAGACATGACATAAATTATAAAAGTTTGGAAGTAAATAACAAATACCTAACTAGTCAATGAATTCAGAGTAATTAAAATCATAGAATTTCCTGAGCTGGGAAGAGCCCATGAGGATCACTAAGTCTAACTTCTGACTGCACACATGGCAACCTAAAAGTTAAACCACATGTCTAAGAGCATTGCCCGAATGCTTCTTGACTACCGAGACATTTGGTGCTGTGACCACTTCTGCAGGAAGCTTGTTCCAGTGCTTGACCACCAGTGAAGAATTTTTCCTAATATCCAATTAACCCAACCAAATATTCTCCAAGTGACACCTTTACTACAATATGCTTTCCACAATGCCACAGCACATGCAGAAAATCACTGTTTTTTGAACTGCTCTATGCACAGACCCTCCTTGCCATGGACACATACCACACAACTAGCTAGCTCATCAACTATGTAAACCAAAAGTTATTGTGATTACAGGCCTCCACATTCACAGAAAAAAATCCAAATTAATTCTGATTCCAAGCACATTATCTTTAAAATTACTGTCACTCTGTGATCTTCAAGAGACTTCCTTAAAGAGCATTTAAACACAAATAAGCTCTCTTTCAGTCACAAGTAGTTAATTTATTTTCTTACTCCTGTATTGTAGATTTTGCCAAAAATTGTTTTCCAAGGCTCTTTGAAACCAGCGTTTCTGCCAAACAAGGACAAGAAATCTCTTCCTTGGGGAATGGATGAAAAGGCCTACTTAAGACTTTGTAAGAGGTTTCCTTCTTTCACTTGTGCCTGCCAAGGCTGTTGCTAAAAAGGTTTTGATTCAAGAGCGGGTAACTTGCTTAGCACACTGACAGAGTATGCAGGATCTTGGTAAGATGCTTCCCAAACAGATGTTTTGAAGCATGTAGCTATCTTCTTGTCTTGTGCCTTACAATTCTACTCTTCCTGAGGGTCCAATGTTAAGGACCCAACAGACAAAAACACAGCCACATAGCATGTTAACAGAAGAGCAGAGTCAGGCCATCTCTTCCCTGTGATTAGCCTGTTTGGCTTGGGACTTTTGGCTAGGTATTTTTCCATACCTATCTGGCAGTTGGTGTTCCCTGGCACAGCCCCAGGAGTGCTGTTATCCCGAGGAACAGAATCATAGAATTAGAGAATCATTTTGGTTGGAAAAGACCATTGATCATTGAGTCCAACCATAAACCTAACACTACCAAGTCAACCTCTAAACCATGTCCCTAAGAACCTTATTTATATATCTTTTAAATACCTACAGTGGTGGCGACTCAACAACTTCCCCGGGCAGCCGGTTCTAATACCTGGCAACCCTTTCCATGAAGGTGTTTTTCTTAATATTCAAACCTCCCCTGGTGCAACTTAAGGCCATTTCCTCTCGTCCCATCACTTGTTACCTGGGAGAAGAGACCAACACCCTCCATGCTACAACCTCCTTTCAGGTAGTTGTAGACAGTGATAAGGTCTCCCCTCAGCCTCCTTTTCTCCAGGCTAAACAGCCCCAGTTCCCTCAGCCGCTCTTCATCAGACTTGTGCTCCAGACCTTTCACCAGCTTTGTGGCCCTTCTCTGAACTCTCTCCAGCACCTCAATGGCTTTCTTGTAATGAGGAGCCCAAAACCAAACACAGTATTTGAGGTGCAGACTCACCAGGAAGAGGTGGGAGGCAGAGGCTTGGCAGTGATGGCCCTGGCCTGGGTCAGACCATTCTGGCAGTTGTGCATGATTGATCTGTCAGTGCAACCTGAGGGACACTGCCAACACTGCCTCTTACTGCCCTTCAAAATCCTTCCTCATGGCTGCATGGCTAACTGCCACAGAAAGATGCCGCTCAGTTAAGGTTCAAACCAAGTTTGTAGCCAAAAAAAACAGCTCCTGCTCCCTTCCAGCACTAAGTTAGAATGACTTCAAAACAAATAGAGTGAACTCAAAAAAAACCAAAAATAGAAGTGCTGTTCAATCACTACCTGCCTTCCTAGAAAATCCTATTCCCATCATTTGCACCTACTGGCAAGCACTACATGGGCTTTATATCAGTGTCCTAAGGCTACACGGTCCGTCAAGCTAGCACTGAAATTGATGACTTGCTGTCTGCAGTGTTTTGGTCCCCATATTGAAGTCTACAGAGGTCCCTATTCAAAAATCATCCAACTCCATGTAAACTTGGTAGAGTCACAACCTTAACAAGACTTTCTTGTTCTTGATAGATTGTTCATTTACAGTCTTCCTGTGCTCCACATCTTCCTTTCATAGTGCAGAACAACTCAGATCCCAGGATCTCCTCCAAGATTTTATTACACCAAGGGTGGGATTTTACCACTGACCTCTGCATCCCAGCTCAGCCCAAATTCTTATGTATAGTCAACAGCACCAAGGGCAAGGTTCACTTACCCCTAAAAATTCTTCAAACAAATTTATTTCCTTTGGCTATTAAAGGAACCCAGACCAGGCAGCTCGGGTGTACACATCTGCTTTGCAGATGTCTAGAATGAAGATGAACATCGTCCAAAGTGACTCTGACTTCTGCCTGAGCAGGATTTACCTCCTGATTATTTTCCCACGGTTCACACAAATGAAGGGAAAGTTAAGCCGTGCCCCGTCAGCATGCCAGGAGGACCTGACTTCCTTCTGCTTTGCAACCTTTGCTGCAGGGTCTATTTCCTTAAAAGAATGCCGTAAACAAATAAGATTAGATCCACCTAAATTCAGTACAGTCCTCAACACCTTGGGTGAGATAGTCTGTATTATTTCTGTAAAGAGCATCTGCACTCCAGAAAGATGTAAAATGCCCACACAAAAGTCAGTCTGTGCTTTTTCCCAGTTCTGGCCCTTACAAGGACTCAAGGGCTTTTTGGTCAGACACACATCCTTTCTCTTCCTTGATTTCAAACTTGGCTACTTGTTTGTAACAGGACTCCCTTGAAAAGACAGAAGGCTGTCATGCATACACAGAGGAAGAAGAGGTAGCAACTGCTGAAGGCATATACAGGCAGCTGTAAAACCAAACCAAACCAAAAACAACCAACCAACCAACCAAACCCAAACAAATCAACCAAAAAACTATAATGTCTTAATAGCAAAAGCAAGATAGGAGAGAAGAGAGGTCTTGGCAGTGGGAGGGTGGGAGAGCATCAGCCTGCTGGGAAGAGGGCGGGAGGCCTATTATTAGGCAGTGGTCAAGATTAGGTAAACCAGGTTGTTTGGGGTGGGATGAAGGTCTCTGTGTACCCTTGTCTTCTCAGGAAGTGTCTAGAGAAGTATCAGAGCATCAGCACAAAGATTCAGCACATGTGCTGCAAAGGCAGAAGGGATGGTATTTTCTGGTTTAACTTAGCTGTTGCTTTTGGCTGATAATCAGTAAAAATAAAGCTTTACTGTTATTGTTACCACATTTGAGAGATCTATGAAGGACAACCCTGCCACCAGCCAGAGAGTAACACAGTGGAGAATCTAGTAGCTTCCTCTTAACCTTTTCTATTAGACTGTGCTAAAATGATAACACTTGCCTTATCTGCAAACTAACAATAGCTCTGCAGCAACATAGGAAAGTTAAACAAGTCTTCAGTCAATGGGATATAGATGTTACCCCTACGCACTGGCTAAAAGCTATAGACCATATACTCTTCTAGGGAAAAAGCTGTAAAAGGAACAGCTTTTAAGGCATTCATGACCTAAAACTACAGTCTTGTGATCCATCATGTTCCACCTACAAACATCTCCCCCAGGCCCTGATCACAGGCTAGCAAAATCACAGAGTTTTTTTTGCCCTTAAAACAGAAGGTAGCCCACATCAATAGTAGAGAATGCTCTAACAGTGGATTTCATCCGTGAGACAAATAAAATAGGAAAGAAAACCCTGACATCAAGCCAGTCTTCGATAGACAGGAACCACACACAGTGACTGAACATGCCCCCAGGAACTATACTGCCACAGAAGGGTTTGTTGCATACAGCAGAGAAGGGAAGCAGTAAACTGGGAAATTTCTGCTCTTTTCTCTATGTCCACAGTTGGACAGTTTGCAGATGACTGGTAAGTTCCCTTAAAGCACTCTTAGAGAAAAAAATAAAGAAATGTAGTTTGGAGCACGTAATTTCTTGCTAGAGATGCCTTAATTGTGCGTAACTGTGCTACACTGCATCACGCTAGGCAGAATAAGATCCCTCTGCTTTGAGAAAGTTTTTGTGCTGCTAGTTACTGAAATCCCAGAATGTATACTTTGCACAGAGTGCATGGTACTTCGTATGATTCTCCTCCCATGCTACATCAATTTAATTAAAATATTACAGACTTCCGGGAAGGACTTTGTTTGTTCCAAGATGTATTTTTTAAAATGTTCTTAACTTTCCTTTCAATAAGGTGTGTTCTTCCACACCCACCCTTTGGCCTTGAGAAGGCTGGTACCTTAACACACCACTCCACACTCTGTTTGCTTTAGTAATTCTTACCCAAGGTCTTTATCTTAGAATCCTGTTTGTGCAGCTTTGGACAAGATTCAGTACTTGGTGGGGAGGGTGAGTGAGGTGGGAAGGATTTCTTAGTGCCTTTAGTATTTAATGTTATCTTACCTGTGACTACTAAGATGATTTACAAGCTCGTTGACTGTAAGATGGTGTGAATCTCTACCACTTACACTACGTGTAAACACAACTTGACACTGTAGGTATGGGAGGGATAAGGGCTGTGGAGAACTACAGTTTGTGGACCATGTACAAAACAACCAGGAAACCTTAGGAGAAAAAACTGTGGTGGATAGCTTCTGTCAGGTCTGTTCACAACAGCAACACACTAAAATTGTATCCATCTTCTCTTGCAGTTGCAGCTGCAAACTCATAGCTTGCAGTGCTACTCCACATAGCAAATTTGCTAATTACAGCAGTGGATCTGGGAGTTCATGACTGAATAAAAGCCACTTGCCAAGGCCAGGCTGCTGCAGCCTGAGTAGTATTAGCTGCTACTGCATGAGTTTAGCAGCACGGCACAGGAATGCGTGGAATGTTTCAGCCAGCAGGTACTTCAGAGGCCCAGCTCTAATGAAACAGAGAAATAAACTTAACAGCAGAGCCAATTATACTGTTAAGCAGCATTCTTTATTTTATCAGCACTGGGGAACACTGGGAATCATCCTCCATAAGTGCTCCAGTGACTGGATGCTCTTACATTGCTTATATTCACATAATTATTACATATGCATTATAATTTTTGAAATTTTCAACATAAAATACATCTATACTAAGAAATAATTATGTTAGTTATAATTGTTTAGTTTCTTACTTACAATACATCTATTAATTATTAGTTAGATATAAACTAAGCACTCTGCTTCTAAACAATGTATTACTTAATCTTCTGTCTCCCTCTTGTCATGCAGAAGGATCTAAAACTTGAAAAATATCCCCTCATTTTGCAGGTGGTCAGAAAGCATTTATCTCATGTCAATTGGTTAATGATGGGTACGTCTTTTATAACTTAATCACAGCATACATTAATTTAGCAGCTTCTCTTCACTAGGAAATGTCTGCACGTCTCATAGAAATAGTCCCCCTGCCCATTGTCTCTCTGGAGCAGCAACAGTGGCCTCCCTCTTCTCCCCTCCAAGCCCCAAGTGAATTAAAACCTCTTCAGCTCCAGTCTTAACCACAGCTCCTCTTTCTGAGGCAAAATCATCACAGGAAATGCAAATTCCACGAATCAACAACATGCCAATGTCATTTCAAACGTGCCGTGTGTCTGGATACGGCCTTGGAAGGCAGGCTGCTTTTAGAAGATGGTCTCCTCCACAACAGTGAGGCCAAATGTCTGCACGCCATCAATTCAACAGCTTCCAAGAACCAGAAAAAGAGATTGCTGATCTGTCTGTTTGAGACAGGTGGAGCTACCATAGTTTTAAAGATCAGCTCTGCTTTTGTAAAAATCTTGGTGAAAGGAGGTTGTCTCTACCACACTAGCCACCAGCTCTACACTCACCACCAGTATCACCAATAGCAAGGGCTTGCATTCCTGTGTCTAGGCCTGCTCTGGGAGAGAAAGAGATACAGTATGGAGCACTTTTAAATATCATATCTTAAAGACATGTATTTTTCACAGAAAACACTTCCTTGCAAGATTCCCAAACTGTTCTAACTGTGAAATACTTCTGTCCATTGGAATAATTCTTAGCACTTCTGGACAGATAAAATGACTGGCAAGAAACATATTTTACTCATTTATAATTGTTTAAGAAACTTCACCTCTGGAAGAGAAGATTGTAGATGACTGTAGCTGGCACTAAAGTTGACATGAAGTATAGATGCATGAATTTGGGGGGGAAATAAGAGCAGAGCTAGTTGCTGCCTCAGCAGTGTAAACCTCTGGAAACACACCAGTCATTAACATCTCCTTTCTTGCCTCCAAGTTCACTTGTATCACTTAAGACAGGATGCCATGAACCAAACCAAACCATTGCAAGTTTGGAAAGAGTTTTTATATCCACCATCCACTCCCTTTATAAGGTTTGTGTTACGAACACTCTACCAGGGACAAATGAACCCGCTATTCCAAAATATTTTATATTCACTGCAAATAGAGGTCTCCTAAGTAAGGTGTAGGTAGATATCTTGTATACACGCAGGATAGGCAGAACTGTCTGAAAGAATTAAAGCAAACCTGGATGTTTCTTGCACAGTGGCAGTCACAGTTAATTGACTTGATGGACAGAAAATATTAGTTCAACACATAAATATGAGAGGAAGGAAGAAATTAATTCATTTAAAGCAAGTCTTCTCTTTGCTAGGAATCTACTAAAAGCTAGTAATCACAGTGTTCAAAGAAGAGATTCAACCCATACATTTTCACCACCAAACTATGGCACTGGCAGAGGGTAGCTCAATCCATCTTAGGTGTGTAGAGCACAGACAGGCTATCTGGATAGGATGCTTCCATTTCGGTATGATGAAACCCATGCTAAGACAAGCTGCTACAGCTTAAGGTTCAGAAGGAAATGGACTCTGACAAAGTAACTGGATCAAGGACCTCCAAGACTGGCATTGTTAGTCACACAAAGCTCCAGTCCTCAGCCTAGGAGCCTGTGTACCAGAGCTGCAACCCCAGCAACAGCAAGAGGTGGTGTGCTGCTTGCACCTGGAACAGTCTGGGCTGTAGCTTGCTGCCTTGGCTGGGTTTCTCAGCTGCTGTGCACCCAGACACAGACTATACAGAGCATGTCCTGCACAGAGAAGGCTGCAGTTGTGCTGTAGCTGTTCCTCTGGGACCCAATGTTACATACAAATCCTGAGCAAATGGGGAAGTCCGTCTGCCAAGGACACATCCAGAGAAACTCCGAACTACAGCAGCATCTTTAAATGAAAAGTATTTGCTGCTGTTAAACAAATGCACAAGCAGAGGGGAGCAGCCAGGAGAAGTGATGTGCAGCTTTAGTACTTTGAGGAAACCACCCACTTCATGACCCAAGGAGAAGAACTGGAGGAGGAGGAAATGAGTTGAAAAACAAAAGCAGGCTGAAAGGCAGACGATCTGCCTGATGAGAACTGTTTAACTGTGATTACAAACTGCTATTCCATGCCCTTTGCCTCTTCTGTACTGCCCTATAGTAAGTCAATTGCTTCCTTGTTTTCTTCTCTCCCAGTGTCCCATACTTTACTCTGTTGCTGTTTTCCTTCGATGGTGTCAGCTGAGACGAGTGAGGCAACTCCCCTCACCCAAAACGCACATCTAGTTTGTTGCTATCAGCACACATCTTAGTGCTTACGGGTTTCACTGTGCCTTAGAGTCGGTCTTCCCCTTCCACACTTTGTAACCTCTTCGGAGATAATTTAATTCCAGCCTTTTCTTCTCTAGCCCTCTTTCCTGTGCTATTTCCCTAAGTATCCCAGGACTCTTAACCCTGTACTAGAGAGCCTGCTAACTCTGCTGGTGCAATTCAGCATAAGAAAGGCAGAATCCTAAGCATCCCTTGCTGACTTTTATCTACACCTCAGTCATTCATTTACTACTGCAGCTAATACTGTGGAGAATTAAGGGTCCTCTCAGGTCCTGGGTGTCTCTATAATAGTTGAGTGAGTTTATTATTTAGCAGATAAGGCAATGCTATTCTTTCATGCTCACAACTTGTGCAAAACCCTTGACAATTCGGAGCCAAGTTCTCTTGGAGCTTATGGTGATCAGTAACACCTGGGTTCCAGCTCTTCAGCCCTCTTGGACTAGGTACTCCATCCATCAGTAGTTCTCATTTGGTAGTCTAGGGTGTAATGGGCATTGAACAGCAAAAGACCTGAGCTAGCAATCATTCAAATTAACAGGAGCCTTCCTGATGACTTCCAAGTTCTGAAGTAGTCCCATAAAGCTCAGAAAAAAAAGATATAATGAGGTGTAATCCTCCAGGAAACAGAAAAAAACATTACTCTTGGATTTCTGCTTTCTACCACGTGGTGGGTGCATTGATTGCAGGTTGTACAGCTGCCTGGAAATCTCAGTACTCCTCAGTACAGTTTAGTTTTGTTAATCTTCCCGAGGTCTCCCCTTTCCACTGCCTATTGCACTTCCAGCTCCTGGTCCATCACTGCCTATTATTGTCTCCTGTCAAGGTCACTCTTACCTCTGTTCTTGTCCCATACTTTCTACCTCCCCAATTCTCCTGTTGCCATCTTTCATGCAAGTGCAACTCAGCCTCTCTGTTGTCTCACTTGCTAACTCATTGAGTCTTGATCCATTTCCAGAGCATCTGAAAGAGAGAAAATTGGTAGAAGTTGGAGAAATCAAAGCCTTCAAACCTGGCTACAGGACAAATGTATTTGCTGTCCCTCATAAGTGGAAGTCATTAGAAGGAGACTTGTTGCCCTTCTGCTCTGGATGAAGACATGTTTTCACATTGCATCTCAGTTCATACCAAAATGGCACGTGCATGCTGGATATGAGAACAGATGAGAAACAGCAGAAAGGGCTGGAAGGCTGTGCTCAGCTTGAACCACAGCAAACAGTATTTCCAACCAAGAATAAGGGTAGTCCATAGTGTCAGCTGCTGTGTTTCTCTCTCTGATTAACAGGTCAAGTGATCTCCATTTTCCACAGTTCTGCAGCTAGAGTGGCAGCATGCAGTTCTGCAGCTACCAAAATGAACAAGTGACACTCCCTCGTTGGCAGTGGTCTGGCCATTTATATTACTCAATTAGATATTCAGCTCCATCCCCGCACACTAAGTTTAGCAGGTTGAAGCACTATCACCACCCTGGCTGCATAGTTTGCTCTCAGAGCATGAGTGACACAGGGTATCCTCTTACTGCCCCAGAAGCAGGACAAGGATTGCCAGAATTTACAGAGCAGCACAGGATTTACAGAGCCTGAGGGAATGATTTCCTAGACCCTACAATGTTGGCCTAGCGCAACTACAGTGGCAGTCAGGGATGAATCTGCCATTGGCTTATGTGGCAGCTGATACTATAAAAAAATGCCACCCTTGGGTTCTGTGAACTTGTACTACTTTCTCAATCCCACAGTGAAACTGAAAACTACTTTCATTCACAGCCCTGTGAGAGAGGACAGGCAGTAGAGACGAGGTATCCAAATACCCTTTTCCTCCTAACAACACTTTGAGATCTGCCCTTTAACCAGACTGCTCCACAAAGACACAAAATCACAAGCTTTTAAGTAGAAACTGTTTCTCTACATAGATTTACATCCAAGTAGCAGTCTGAGAGCCCACTAGTTGTCAGAACCCCTCTAAGGTCTCATTCAAAACTCCAGTTGAACTCAGCTTCCAGCAACATCCTATACTGCGTAGTAGTTTTTCTCCTTGTTGAAATAGGTGCCCTGAATCAAGCAAAAAGTGAGGAAATCAAAATTTTGGGAGACCTACTATGCACGACTATCACAGTTTAAGCATCCCTGTTGTACTTTCAGATGCGGTCATATTCAGGTAGTGCGGTGCCAGCAGGTAGAAAGAACATCTGAAAATAATTTTAAAACTTAAGACACACAATTGAAATAATGAAACATCCAAGCAAAAAGCTAGAAGAGACACTAAAATGAAGCCTGAAGAGCCTTGCCAATGTCAGCAGACAAAATCTGCTGCACACCCAGCCTTAACAAGAAGCAGGAATTCTTTGCCTAGAGGTGTCTTCTGAACAGAAAGTCCCAGAGATTATAAGCCCCGTAAGAGCATTGGCCCTTGGATGGTACCAGCCAACAGGTCTGTGGTGCGATGGCAAAATGGAAGTCACACATACTGTTATCTCAGAGCACAGAGCTCTCCACCTCAGAGCTGAGGTGGACATGGCATTTATATCGAAGTTCAAGTCATCCTTGTCTCAGTGGACACGTAATTCTGTGGCCCTTTAGTGGTTCTTGAACTGTGGAGGTCCAGAGTCTAAGGTCAGGCCCTCATAAATGGGAATTTACTCATGCTCAGCTGACTCTGATGTTGGTCTTTGAATAGACACTTCAGAAATATGAGTTAAACTGCTTCACCCACTTCCACTAACCCCCGCCCTTTTTGATACCATTTTGTCAATACAAACTGGGAAGAGATGACAACTCAGACCTGCTAGAGTGAACTTTGGCTGCAGTGTGAACTGTTTGCCCTCGTCACTGGGTAGTATCACCCACCAGGCTCCAAAATCAACATGAACTACATGAGCTGATGGGCTTAGATAACATTCATTAACAGCAGACAGGGCAACACTAGAGAAGTAAACTGTCATACTCAAACTACCGCCTTGTGAACTGCAGCATTGTTCAGGTGTAATATACTCCTTTACCCAAAGAAAGGACACACACAGCTTTCTGACTGAAATCACACCTCACTCATACAGAAAAGGGGACTTAAGCATGGGCCTAGATGCTGTTAAATTGGAGAGTTGGGGGCTGCTCATAGCACAAGGTGTTTAAAAGCACTTGATCATGCCCACTTGTACTAACTTAAAAGAAGCTACACACTTAAAAGATTACCCCCTTTCAGCCTTTGTCTCTAGCACAGTAGTCTCCTAGGATGGCTGTTAGCACTGGTACTTTGCATTATTCTCAATCTGTCCTTCAGAACTCTGCCCAGTTCTCCCTCGAAAATTTCCCAGAATGGTTCATCTGACAGTAGCATTAAAAAAAATCACAGCATGTGTCTGTAGAGTTCTTGGTATCAAAAATTCAGAGACAGCACACTGCAGAGATGTACTTATTGCAGCTATGCTCTTAAAAGGCTGCTTCTGTTTCAGAGTATGTCTTAATCAGGGACGACCATCTCCAAGCAGACAGCTGCAGATCTCAACACAGTGAAAACAATTTATTCCCCTAACTTCAAGTCGTTGTTGCAAAATCGACTACATAAGTTTTGCCCTTAATTTGAGGGACATCCACTGAGCAATGCTCTTAAATCTTTCGTCTGGCACACCAGAATAAAGAGTAACACTGATATTAATGCCAGTCACTGCTACAACAGCCTCCTGGCCACACTAGTTTCCCAGGACTGCTGTTGAACTGATTGCTTGTGCTGACCTCCTCATCTTGACCTTGAGAATCCTGCCCATTATTCCTTGGAAAATTTCCCAGAGAGGGTCATTTTACAGCAGCACTAAGAATCACAGCACATGTCAGTAGTTGTTTTTGTATCAAATGTACTGAGATACAATGCAGGAGAGGCTTAATTATCATAAGGTTAGCCCTGTTATATTCCCTCTTGGGTGTTTAAAAAAAAAAAAAAAGAAAAAAAAAGGAATGGGTAAAGAAAGAAGTCATCAGCAAGAAACAGCAAACCCTTCCTCGAGTGGTTACTAGGCTACCATTTTTTGGAACTTTTCCTGATGTAACAAAAGATACAATGAAGACAGGAACTTTGGCAGCAGAGGTTTTGAATGCCACAACTGCTAATTTTCCTCTGGTTTTCTATGCATATGTGTCACTGGAAATATAATTGACTGCTAGGGAAACAGTCAACCTCCAAATAAATATCTAAGCAGCAGCAAGCCTCTGGAAGATACTTTTGCCAGAATTGAAAGGAGATTTTCACCAACACAGCCCCAAACCCCCGAGTTAACTGATGTCCTGTTTTGCCTGATCACTACCACTATAGCGACTGCAGGAGATGCTGCTCAGGTCAAAGATGAACAGGACACAGCCCTGGAAAGGAAGTGGCTTGAACTCAGGGATCAGTGATAGAGATGTGGGCTGTGGGACCAGGCATTGGAAGTAGCTTTGGGGTGCACTGTCATGGGAAAGGCATTTTTAACAGGGAAAGAAGTGCAAGCATCTTCACTGAATACCAGCCTTAAAGGGTTAGCACAGGCAAAGGTAATGCAATATTACGAGAGGAGCCAGAAAGTGTGGGAAGGAGTTGGAGATAAGGAGCATGAAGAAGGTGTTCACAGCAACACAGCAAACGCAGTTTAGCCAGAGCTGGAACAAGCTGATTCATTCCCCTCAACACCATTTGTGTGGACTGGTCACTCTCTTGGGGAAAACTTGCCAAAAAAAAAAAAAAATCATCACAACCCAAACCACTTCTTCAAGTGAATACCGCACCCACAGGGCTCACAGGCAGACAGTCCCCATGCTTGCAGGTTCACATTGGAGAGAGCAGGGTGCAAGACCCCCATGCTGCCCTTCCCAGTGTGTGGGTCTGTTCCTGGCTAGAGGAACCCAGGGTGGTCAAGCAAGCTGTAACCTCCAGACTCTGATTCAGAGCTGAGCACCGATCCAGCCTGCACAGACAACAGCAACACTGCCTTCTCCCTGCTGTGGTACTGCTGCCAAGTACCACCCTCCACTCGCAAACCAGTGGAGTGACTTAGTGGTGCAACAGGCCAGGATCCAGAAAACAGTGCTTGCAAGCACTTTTCAGAGTAAATGCTGGAGCAGAAATGCCTCTTCTCCGGGAACTGGTCAGTTCCCATCATGAGTGCTGGTAAGGACTGACATTTTTAGCCATAGAAAGAAATTTCAGAGCCCGTGAGCAAAAAGAAGGAGGGATAATCTTGAAATATAGTCTCATGGCGAGAAATATTCACCACCTACCTACTCTTCGCTCCTTTAGGATTCTAAAGTCTAGTCAAAATCTTTGCAATGAAGCTAGCTCAGAAAGTCTTGCAATAAGATTAGAGCCAGCTGGTGAAAAATGGCATGTTACAGCACCTAGTAAATATCAACATGAAGCAGCACTGGAGAGGTGAAAGGCTTTGCTGAACTTAACAGTTCATGAGGATATACTATACTGGCTGATAATTGTATATGACTAATGCCCCTTTATCCTCTTCCTTCTAAATCCTTGCCCAGTTGATGATCTCTGCTGTAGAAAAGTTATGATTTAAATACACACAACTAAAAATGAGAGAGCAAATATTTCCATTTTTGCCTGTAAGCAGGAAGCGGTGGCAGGGCTGTGAAAAAACCTAAGACTTTCCGAATCCCTGGAATGTGACTGGTGTCATCCACCACGTCTAGCTGCATGTGCTATGCCAGCTTTTGTGGCAGCTTCCACCCTGGTGATGCAAGGATGAAAAAAAGCCTTGTCTATGAGAGTCATCATATGACACCACATTGGGTAATCAGTCAGCAAAGGTCACAAGACATAGAGCCACTCCTCTTGGCTTTACAGCTGCTTTCCAGAGCCAAGACTCCTCCTTCTTAGACCACTTTGCAGTCAAGTGCAGCAGCACTCACGCCTGCCAAGCACCGGGAAGCCCTACCATAACAGTCAGGCTCTGTAAGAGGCACACCATTCTTTTGTCTACAGGCACCAACAAGAGAAACATAATGGATTTGCAAAATCTAATTAGCCTAAATAGATTGTTTCTGACTGCATCTGCAGCTGCTTGGCAAAATAAAAGGAGTGCAAGTCTCACTTTTACAGATGTTCTAGGTTTGCATGGAGCAAGGGGGAAGAGCTTTTCCAAAATACAAAAAAGAATGGAGGAAAGTTACTGTTGCCCTACATCTTCTACAAGCTAAAAGAGGAAAGATATATTCGAATTATTTTACTGTTCTAGATATGGGAATTACGGCTACCTAATTTAAGACTCATAATGCAAACATAAAAATTTGCATAACCAGCAAAAGTCCTTGTCCTGAGGAGCTTATGCCTTTATTAGACTTACAGGCTTTATTAGGCTTGTAGCTTTGTTAGGTGACAGGTAGTATCATCCCTGTTTTCCAGAAAGAACACAGACCGAGAGCCAGACTTGAAATGCTTTGGTGATGTGTAAGGCAAGTCTAATAATAAGGCAAGTGTGAAGGACACACAGGAATGGGAGAAGTAAAAGTTCAAGACTATAGAAAATAATAGCCATCGTCTCCTTCCCTGACCAAAGCAACCAAGCAGTCCGATTCCCAGGCATTCAACCAAACTGATCCTTTTCCCCAGGGACTGCAATCTCTGCTGCTGGGGCTGCGGCATGGGATGGCAGCCAGTGCCTGGGACTCCCCAGTGTACAGCCCTGTGCTTTGTCACCAACCCACCTCTAGCAGCAATCATGTATGCATATGCAAACTGGGTGGCTGGGGTGAGTTGCAGGTTCCCTGCTGCTTCTCTTGGCCTGCTTATCCTGTCAGAGGCATTTCTCTCAGTAAGCTCTGGAAAAGCTCACCTCACAGGGCACTTACTCACTGATAACTATGACTATTTCTTCACTGCTTAAAATCATCTACATATGCCTTAGATTTGGCAGAGCCTCCTATCTCCTCACCTTCCTTTCTGTGAATCAATTGGACTTTCTGGGGCACATAGCTTAATCCAGACTTGCAGAACAGATCAGCATTTTGGTATTGTTCTGCTCTGTTCTTCTATAGAGTAAAATTTGTATTCTGGGGCCCAGTTCAAGTGCATACAAACAGCGTTTAATCACCAACTGGGATTTCCTGCATCTCTGACCACTATCATCCCACCGGATTAGCCAGTCAGTGTCAGGGAATGCTTAAACCTTCACAGAAGGTGACACATCAAGTCTTTTCTCTGCACTTTGAGCAGTGTTTAGGTGATCAGTGCTACTTCAGAGTTTATCACTTCTCTGCTATGTTCCCTTAAGGAAGCCCGTTCATGTTTCTGTGCCCAGGTGCCTCTACCACTGTGACTCTGACCTCCTTCATAGATCATTGTGATACATAGTAGATTATTGCTGCATTATTCTCAGTAATTCTTTATCCAAAAAAGGCATGGGCAAAAGTAAGAGTCCTGAGAGTTAACCCCATGGTTTCTGTGAGAGCAGCAAGCTGGGGCTGCAGAACAAAGAAGGGTGACATAACCTGGACAGTGTTCAGCTGCCTCTTTCACCATTTGTATTCCTCCATAGTTTTCATTAAGACTTCATAGAAATAAATCTGCTAGGTCAGTTTAGAAAATAAATGCCTTGCAGTGTGGGGGAGAATATCACATAAACCAAACATAAAAGTTCAGTATTCCAGAAAGAGATGCTGACTAGATGGCCAGGATCTTCCTACTGCTGATAGCACATAGCATGGAGGTGCAACCCCATAGCAAATACTGATTTAAAAGTACTGCAGAGCAACAGAACAGACAGCAGCCAACTTGTTCTCAATTTTGGGAGCTGTAAGACCAGCCAACAACCCTTCCCCCACCAAGAAAGTATTCAGCATTCCTGAGCCAAGCGTAATGCTGGATCTTGACCAAGAAAAGATGCCTATAAACTCAGCAGACCAGAGGAGGATGTAACACTAATTGCCCCTTTCCACTTTTTCTCCACTAGCCCCTTTCCTCCTGTACTCGTACCTCATCTTGTCTGAGGACATTAGACACAGCAGCAAGTGGCTGCCAGCAGGATACAAGGCGTAGCAGCTTATAGAGCCTGCCTGCCCTTGCCAGGAGTTATTCTGACTACAGGAAAAAGCAGAAACTCGAGACAGGCATGGGAAGTGCTGAGGAGGGAAGCTGCTCCTGATGGAATGTAAAAGGATTAAAACTAGCAAGAGCACAGATGCATTCAGCATCAAGTTATTCCCTGATTCCCCTTGCCCAACATTGCTCTGTAACTTGGATCATTCCCTCCCTCCAGATCGTTGCTGGATGGTTGTTTTCTTCCGCCAGGTATCATTCAGATGCACTCCTCGGATATCACACATTAAAATACAATAAATGGCCAAACAGCTTGTAATTAATAGTACTGGTTTCTAAAATGGAGTGGGGCTGGAGGGCTGAGAAATCCTTCTCTTGGAATGCGAGGGCCACCTTGTGCTGGGAACAGCAACAGTCAATGGATAGAAAACCAACTTGTCCAGAAAAGCACATGAGAGAACGGGGACAAGAAGCCATCTTTGGAGCAAAGTTGCAATAGGTGTTTTGGCTTTTAGAGATCTTTCCTCCTGGTACCAACCAGCACCACTCTTAATATCCTGCTGTAGGGTAGATTCTGCTTTTGGGAGGGACAGGTAGCTACAGTGAGCAGCTCTTTGCAGATATACTCTGGCCCCAAACAGCAGCACCAAATCTTACCCAAACAAGTCAGACCTCAGATGTAACTACGCACAAACAGCTACATCTGGCAGGTATCAGCTCTGTCCTTAGCATGGACAAGTCCAGGGAGAAATACGGTGTGACCTCATACAGTAAAATTTTGCTGAGTGTTACTGACATCTACACTGGAGCCTGGTTTGCAATGGATAAACCTATAAGTAATACAGGTGTGAAGATGAACTGTTAAAATGCAACAAACGTTTTACAGAGCAATTTCCAAATAAAAAATACTGCTATCCTAAACTGATGTACAGGTGAGAGAAGACAGCTGTTTTGCTAGGGGAAAAGAAAAGCAGACTTTGAATTTCTTATTTGTTTCTTTAAAATTCACTTCGAAGCTTTTATAATACCCTAAAGATGGATTAAGTTTCAGCTGGTCAAATTATATGAGGTGCCTCAAATGAACTTCTGAAAATGACTGTTTCTTTACACTGGTTTTTAGAGGAGATTTAGCCTCATGGAAATTTATTTGTTCAAAAATGGGAGGTTGTTACTGTGTGAAAATACATTTCGAAATCAGCCTAAAAGATTTTGCACTGCTGTTGATCAGTTTAGGTTTAATCTTTTTAAAACTTGGAATATTTTTGCGAGCTGGCTATGGACTTGGAGACAGTACTGTGCTGAGTTTTATTTACTTCAGGGTTTCTTCACAAACTTAAGAGGGGGAAAAAAAACCAAACCAGCTTCTGGAAAATATTTCTCTAGCAAGGCAGGAATTCCTTTGCAAACCACCTTGGAAAGGAAGAGAGTGTGAGTATCCTGTCCATGAAAACTACTCACAATCAGAATCCAGTAACCTGAATTTAAGTTAAGACTAGAGCTAGGTACTCTAAAGATTAAAATTCAACGAGGACAATACTGTTTTCTCTTAGAGCAAAAGTGACAAACCCAGGAAATTCAGAGTTCAAGTTACATTCAAAATAAATCTGACTGTGTCACAGAAATGCAATTAGAGCACATACCTCTTATCCCAAAGGGTCTTAGGCAAAGCGTGATTCCAAACTACACATCTAAGCAGTCCCTCTCTCTCCAGCAAGACCAGAGATGCAAATAAAGGTTACCCTCTATGTACATACTCAGAAGGCTGAGTCAAACTAAGAGAGCTGGATGGCTCATTTTTCCCATTAGTGATTAACCACCAAAACTGCACGTGGGCAGGAAGAGTACATCTCAGCTTTTTGACAGAACATAACACCACATCCTGAAGGGGAAGGAAGACCATCAACTGAAGCTTCAGATTGCTGAAGGCACGGAGAACAACACCAGAGTCGAATTTTCTCCTGCACTTCCCTGTCCCAGACTCCAGCCTCTTTTGGCGTTTGCAGCACATGAGCTCTGATGTAACAGGACAGATTAACATCATTAGTGATGTCACCCAGTTCAGCAACTAACATGGCAACGTGGTGCCAGTGTTGGCTCCCAGCAGCAGGGCCACTCTTGACTGCTCCGGTGCTGCCAGTATAAGCCTCACCAGAGATCAGACTGCCCTGCCCCTGCACAGGGGTAGAGGTCTCAGTTTGACTGAGGCAGTGGTCCTTAAGGTAACGTTTAGCACCAGCCGTCCACATCAGCAGGAGTACAAACATTAGCACTTTCTGGGAACACCGTTCAGGGCTGTGGCTGCCTGCTAGCTCTGCAGTCCTAGACACAAAGTGTTAGGTGCTTTTTTCCATCTCCAGACACCTCTCTTCTCCCTCTGTAGATGCACCACTTCTAGGGCAGCGGCTGCATCTTGCATGCGGATGTGCTGGCTCAGTCAAGATGGGGTTAATTTCTACACTGACAGGACACCTGGGTGTTCTATACACGCTCAGGTGTAAAGGTGAGAGAAACCTGGGGTGTGCCCTCTCTCTCGCTGGCTGGGTCCGGATCGGCTCCTTCCTGACCACACGGCCTGGTGCTTTTGTATTTCGGGCGCGAGCAGTTTCACTGCAAGCTGCGGGCAGGGCAACAGGAGAGTTGCAGCACGAGCTGCAGCAGCAGCACACTCAGCGTGCTGTGCGCCCATGGCATGTGCAGGTTCTTTCATTATTGTTGTTACTGCTTGTTCGTTCCTTGTCTTTTTGTTCGTTTGTTTTCCTCTGCTGTTTCATTAAACTGTTTTTATCCCAACCCACCAGTTTTGTTTCCTGATTCTCCTCCATCCCACCGGGGGCAGGGGAGCAAGCAGCACGTGGTGGGGGCTAAAATACAACAGCAGGCCAGCTGCATGGGATGGAAGTGGGATATTGGAAAAGCCCTTACAGAAAAGAGCTGATGACAGAATAAAATATTAAACTCCCAGAAAGAAGCAGTAAACAGGGAGCAGAACTGTGTGACCAAGTATTTCCCAGCAGGTAAGTATACCATTTAATTGGATGCTTGTTGGCTTTAACATGGTATCCGTGTGCTCTGCCTGACAGCTGCAAGAAGGGTTATGTACATACGAACTAATTACTGATTAGCTTAATACCACTATCCATATTTGATTACAACTCTCTACTGCCCAACCTAACAGAGAAGCGTTACACAGAAGCAGGAATGAGACAGCTATCAGCTCATCCCTTATCTAACCTGTGTGTTCTTGCTAGCCAACAGCAATCACTTTCTCTTCCTTCCTACCAAACACCCCTCACAGCTCATCCCTCTTGGGGTTTTGCCCCTCTTCAAGCCTCTGAGAGTCCTGTATGTTCTGTCCATCCTGATACACCTTATATGAGTAAAGCTGTTATAGCTCAGACCATAAAATGACCATCTATCCCAGCATGCAATCTCTGACGGTGACTAATAACACAAGATTGGCATATAGGTAACAGGTTCATACACTGCTTTTAAGAATAATACTGCCACTGTTTCCCCACAATCAGCTGAAGCTCAATGGTACAGACTCCCTCCTTAAGTGACCACACTTACAAATAATACCATCAGTGTTTCATAGGTATAATTACAGCTTTAGAATTTGCATATTACAAACCTAGGAAATATTAATGTTTTGTGTATTTTTTCTACAAATAATAAGTTGGTGGTGGTGTTTTTGTTTGTTTAATAAAAAGATGAGATGCTACATTTCAGTCTTTCTTGAAACTTTTAAAAATGTTCAGAACACTTTCAATATCTCAATTTCTTAATCTTTCCTTAACCCTTCTGCCATTTATAACCTGCTATTTTTCTTCTATCTTGTGTTCACACTTGATTCTATTTGTATCTACCAAAATAACTGAAACACACCCAGGGTTAGTTTCACCAGAAATTACATTTACCATCCTGTGCTGTAAATTATTAGATCTACCAACAGCTTTGGGCTTTTTGCTAGAAGCCTAATAAACCTGAAAAGATTTTAATTTTACTACACAACATATTCCCCAAGCTAGAATCCTTCACCATTAGTCACTCCAGGCAGCTGAGTCACCTCTGCTACTCATCACTGGCCCAGAATTGCCTTCTGCAGAAGAGGACATACTCGAGGCTTAAACCTTATGTAATGCAGCATGGAACAGCATGGATTTTTTGGGGGGAGTGAAACTATTTTTCCACTTGATTTTACAACACTCAATTTCAATACAAAAATTAATAAAGCAGTTGAGAGAGGACAGGAGAAGATTAGTAACTACTCTGTCTCAAAACATATCCCTTCTCCCCTCCTGCCTCGAAGAATGCAAAAAACATTTTTTTCATTTCAAAATGGTTTTAAATGAAAGCCAGCATGCAGAAAATGCATGGGACATCTACAGATTTTTCTAATATTTGGTCTTTTTAAAAAATGTGTGCTATGCAGCTATCAACAGATAAACAACTCTGAAAAATAAAGAAAATACATTGAATTTTAAGGAGTGATTAACATGGCCTCAGAACCTATGTTTGGTCCCATAGTTAAATGCCATATAAGTAGTCTGGCTTCTGGATTTCACTGTCTATCTAAAATAGCTGGAGTCTACATGACTCTTCTGTGGCATGTCAAGAAGAAAACTTTCAGAAGTATTTAAGTCACTTAAAAGCCTAAATCTGGTTCTTAAAAGTAACTGTAAATCGTGTTTCACTGTTAATACTGAAGGCTTTGGCACAGTGTTCTCCTTTCTACGAAGGTATATGTTGAGGTCACACCCAAGGTTGCATCTCAAAGCTTGCTGTTACTTCTGAAGTTGTAAAGGGTTGTCTGCCGAAGCATTAGCGGTTTGGCATTATGGGAAGGGACTCCTGAGCTGTGGTCTACTGTCAGTGGATGGGCTATCCTTGGGCTCTCAAACATTTTGGGTGGGCCTTGCATGTGAGCTACAGGAGGGGACTTAATCTCTGGATCTGGAAAGACTTATCCTTCTGTCTCAGCATCCAGTATTATCCAAGAGATTTTGGTAACCCTGACCATGAATTACCCATCAGTCCTAATGCTGCATATACAGGGGTTATGCCAATATCAATAAAATTGTGTTCTATCCAATATATTTCTATGATTGTTATTCTCTACCTTAAGTCTACCAGTTTACAACCAATTCTGTCGTGAAGTGTTGCAGCCAAACATTAATTGGAGCAGAAGACACTATAAATCTAATTACTGAATAGAACTGACTTGTGATGCACATCATAAAGCACCAGTGGAAAAATCTACGGTTTGCTGGACCCATAAATAGCTGCACACTTGACTGAAACTCACTACCAAAACCATGAATCTTTTGCCTGTTAAAACAATTTCTGAAGAACACTGTTTAACTGTCCCCATACCTGTTTCAACGCTGACATACCTACACCTACAACAAGGAGTCCTCCAACATCACCACCTAAGCTACTGTTTCTGTGGCAGGAACTGTTCTGATCAAATTTCACGCAAGGATGAATCTGAGTAAATTTAAAGTTAAATCAAATGTAGCTGCCTAGGAAGAAGTCACAGTGCTTGTTGGAAAGAGCAGTAACGCTGAAAAAACTATGTATACCTTGTGATAATAAAAATATTTCACGGCATTAGTAAGTCAGGCATCACTGCCATATAAGTTCCCTTGGTGGGCAAAAACCAGCAGCTACAATAGGCAAATAAGAACAAATACATAGCTAGTGTTGCTGCCGTGAAATTATGCTGAAGACAAACAACCTACCATAATCTTGTTAATTTGTGAAATCAAGAGTTAAGGAAGGGGCAACAGAGATTATGTAAGGCCATAGAATTACTTATGGTCCAGTCCAAACAAGAGAATACTCACTGAGGAAGGGGATTTAGGAAAACACATGATACTAGCAGTTCTAACGCAAACTTAAGCTATTTTGCTTTTTATTTCCAGTTAGTCTTATTCTGCACAGCTCCCAAACCTTCACCCTTTCATTCTAAAAAGAGCAACCAACCATACAAACACGGGGAATAAAATAATTCTGAGCTTATTTTAAAAAGTGTGCACTGGTAGCGCTAGACTAAATGGGACAAAGAAACCAGAAAACAAAAACCAAAACAGCAAAAAGCAGACTTGAATACATACTTCGGGGAGTACCTTCGGTGTGTTTAGCACAGCGGCTGACAGTGTAACTGAACAAAGCCAATGCATTGTGAAAAACAGAGTAATGCTCTTAATGACTGTAAGCTTCACACAAGCTAATATCCAAACATTCAAACAAACAAAAACCAACCAAAACCCAAACAAACAAAAAAAGGCAAACAAACCAAACACATTGGAAAAACAAAAGAAAAAAAGACATTAACAGGACATTCATGTCTTGCAGAGAATCCACAGCAATTTTATCAAACACAATATTTTTCAAGTTCAAAGCCCCCTCGCTTGCACACTCTATCTGGAGTTACAGATGAGGTAGAAAAGAGCGTGCTAGATCAGCTCATAGGGGGACTCATATCAGACAATATTACAATAACATCCAACAATCATGAGCTTCTGCTGTTTGCAGAAACATTGCTTCTTCTCAGCATAAGCCATTTTCCAGAAATTCCCTGGTGTCCAGGGGAATGTCCCTGTACATGTGAAGCACGAAAGGCTTGATTCTTATTTGGCTATTGCCAATTAAATCACTTCTTCTCAAAGAAGTTTAAAATACCTTTCTATATCACTCCAAAGAGACATGGGAAAGGTTAAGCTGCCCTGTGCAAGGCAGCCAGACATATACTAATTTTCTTCTCTGTATCACTGGGATTGACACGAATAGTATCTAACAGGATCAAACTGCCTGTAATGTATTTTGCAGTGATTTTACTGTATTGTAAGTCTATGCAAGCCTCTACTTGAGCAGGGTACTTAGAAGTGCTCTGTCTCCCATATGCTCACTGTATCTTTTAAGAACACTCACAATTCTATAACACTGTTTCGTGAAGAAACAGTATTTTTGCCTTACGAAGAGTCAACATCTTTGCCCCATCCCTATTAACTCACCACATCAAAGGTGCAAGTCAGCTACATCTGCTCATCTGCTACCCAAATGTTCAAAGGCCCATGCTGAACTATAATGGCAGCCCAGTATGCACTGCCTGTGCCAGGATGCTTACAAATCCACAGCCAAGCTGCTATTTTCATGGTGGTTGTAATGTTTCCTTTTTAGTCTCCCAACCTCTTACACATAACACAGAGCTAGCTGACAAAGCCCATCTGTAATACACTTCCTCCAACTTTTCAACCTGCTAAAAGACGGGCTGGAGTCATCCTAAACCTACCCAGCTGTTCCATCTTTTCTTACCAGTATGCTGGGAAATTAAGAGACATAAAGGCTACACAGGGTCCCTGACAGTCAAATCACTATTAACTTTACAGTGTTTTGTGACCCAGACAGAAAGAAACGTCCCCAGTTTGTCAAGTTCTCACACATGTGACACAAACATTCATATTCCCCTACTACTAAGGATCCTACCAAGGATAAGGAAACATCATGATGGATCCTACCAAGGATAAAGAAACATCATGATCTGCCAATTCACATAGAAATTATGGAAAAATATTATTTTCTGCGGCAGAGGAAGGACACCAGAGACTGCGGTTGTACAACCCCTGCCTACCTGATCAACTTTGCGAACACGTTTACTTATTTTCAAGGTGTTTGTAACACCAAAAACCTGTGGACCTGTCTACCCTGGAAATAACTAAAAGCTTTTGTTCCAAATTCTCCAAGATGATTGTTCCATGAACTGGATCAATCCAGAGTTCCTGATGCCCAAAGAGCTATTTGTACATATTTCTGTATCAAAGAAATGCAGCTCCCATTAAGGGGCTGGCTGAACGATGAGTTAGTAGGAACATCTACTCCAGGAAAACAGCTTCTGCCTCTAAGGGCAGGATTCTCTTGTCATTTCTTCACCATCTGTTTCATGATCTGCTCTCATTGCTTGATGCTGGTTTACCAAGCCCTAAACTTTTGAGCACAGTGGTCAGCAAATACCAACAACAGCTGGCAATGTTTGCTTGCTGCATCAACCTTTTCCTCAAATACCCAGGCAAACTATGTTTCTGCAAACCAATCACCATCCACTAGACCCACCAAGGCTGCTGGGGGACCATTCAGCATGAGCCTGCAAGCAGGAGGAGCAGGGAGACAGAAGAGGTACAAAAAAAACGGTGTACGGAACAAACTAGGGGAACTGGTATCCCAGACCACACGACAGTAATGATCTACAAGGCACTGAACAGAAAGCATGCAACTCTGTTCAACTCTTCACATATTTCGTTGCTACAGCTACATACTTGCAGGGCACATCACCCAGTAAAAATGTCGGTGAATTCTTGAGGAAAGAGCTGTGTTACTGTTCTTTGTCATCAACTGTAGCTGAACTCAGTACTCAAAAATGTCAGCACATTTACCAAAGCTTTTATGTTCAGTCTTCCATGTATTAAACCCCCAGGACTGACAGGAGAGGCTCTGCACTACCTACAGGCCTACCCATTTAAAAAAAATATATATATACGCTCTGTACCAGAGACATAGCTGGCCTTTAACAGAGACTGGACACGGTAAAAACAAAGTTAAAAGTATTGTGTCTAATTCTGTATTTAATTCTCTGCTAAGAATGCAGAAGGGCAGATGAAGGCAGGTCTACCATCTGACTTGCAGTCTAATAAATACTGAAATGCTTTTAGAGACTTCTAAAAAAAATTATTCATTTCTGTGAGGGTCAGAGAGATGGACCAAACCATCGTGATGAGCTCACATGCAAATTCACCCACCCGTTTCCACTAATACTTCAAAATGGGGTAAATACAGTGGTCACGTAACTCAAGCTCTTGCTCTTCTGGGCAGAGAGAGTTGGACCTGACATCAAAATACTATGGAGCTAAGAATGGATTAAACTAATCCAAGGGCACATTTCAGTCACGATGCTACTTCTGTTTCTACACCCTTAGATAAAAAAATACATCTCTAAACCTTAATCCATGGTTCCATAAAAACACAAATAGCATAGACCAAAGTGCGATACAGTTAGATCAACTATGACATTTTCGATCTGTTTCAAATAAATGGGTTATAAAGGAGATTTATGCATACAAACAAGTCCATCGTGCCCAGAAGTTTCCTAACATTCTTTTATTAAAAACAAAAGAGCCAAAGATTGCCCTGATACTCTTCATTGTTATAAAGCAGACTCTGAAGTATAACGTGAACTACGTACGAGCAAAGAACTCCAGCTGATGCAGAGTTTAAAACTAGGTTTACAATTTCCTACTTTATTTGCATGGATGTATTTCTAAACTTAAAAACCCTTCTGGCAAGTTATCTCAATTTCTTATGACAAAATTTCTCACAACACACAAATATTTACAACATATACATATTTTTTCAGTCTTTTACAACTGGTTCTTAAAAGACAAACAATTTATAGGTTACCACAGAACAAAAGCTGTGACTTAGTTGTTTTTAATTTCATAAAACTATCATAAGTTAAAGTGAATAGATTTCCTTTAAATTCCTTGTAGCATTTTACAAGTGCAACAAAAAATATGAATAACCAATTTAGGACACTGCAATTCATTGGATAAATGTTGCCCATTGTAATCACATTATTTCACAGCAAATTCTTGAAAAAATAAGCACCAATCATTCTTGCAAAGAACAATTTTATCTAAAAGTATTGAAAAGTGTTAAATACAAGGTGTTTAATTTACATAACAAGCAATAAATACACCATTATCCAAACTTTTATTCTGCATACTGCTACCCTTGTACATATAATGTACTAAAAAGTCAGCAAACTGTCAACAACTTCTCATTTTTTTAAAAATCTTTTTTAAAGAAATCAATTTGACTTCCAACCAACTGTTTGCTACTGTAACAAAGGCCACAAACAGTATGTCTAGGACAGCATACAGTGTTAAAATTGACAAACTCCAAGGGGGGAAAAAACATCTAGCAAATAAACTGAAAAGCTGTAGATCATTGCTGGTGATATTAACATATACTAGAAAACCTTAATATGCTGCTACTATGATTTTTTTAAAATTATTTAGTCAAATATTGTAAGAGCAAACTAATGCTCTTACTAATAAAAAATAATTATGTAGCCACACTGTATTCTCATTGTCCTGCATGGAAAGATTTGATGCAATTTCATAACTTTGCTTGAGCCTTTATTTTACAACAGAGCATTACCTCTACCCCAGAATTGCACATAAGGCTATTAAAAAGTACAATAAAAATCTGCACAAATCAGACTTAAGAAGAGTCAGTATGCTGTACACTTTCTACATTATGTTGATAGGTGAATAAACAATAAAGAAGTGCTGCCACTAAATTTTCCAGAAAGTTCTTCAGTTAAAGAATAATCAAATGGATTTTTTTTTTTTTAAATGACATCCAGGTCATTTTAAGACCTTTAAGCTTATGCATTGAGTCTTAAAGACTGATCTTCTCTCCTCCTGGAAGAAATATCAATATCTATTGAATCCTTGCCAACAATAAGCCTTAATCTCTTCGCTGGAGGAAGAGGAATAAAGTCATCAAATTCATCATCATAGTCGTCTTCCTCTTCATCATCCTCTTCTGATGAAGATTCACCTGCTGTTTCCTCTTCATAGTGACCATAATCATCTACTTCCATTCTTGACTCCAAAAGGGAAAGAGTTTCACTACAACACATACCATTTTCATGAAGGTCCTCGGGGTATGTCCCTCTGTTTTCTTCCTCTCGTTTCAGCTGTATTTTTAATTTTGTTGAACTATTGCCTGATCCTGAGTTAAACCCATTATTCAGCTTTGCTACATATAAATTATTATCCTTTTCATGGTCTTTGCTTAATTTGATGCTTATTTTCGAAGAACTCATTCCATCAGTTTCTTGGTCATTTGCCTTGCTACTGCTATCATGGCGCCTACGAAGAGTCAGTTTAGGTATCCCAGAGCTATTTTCAAGGATAAGTTGTGCATCATATCTTGTGATTCGTCTCTTCTTCTTGCTTTTTGCAGTTCTAAAGCTGTCTTTTGCTGTAAAATTGTCAGATGTTAAAACAGAGCAGCCACCAGACCCAGGAATACAGTCCTTATAGCCAACAGGTGTGTCTACCACATTATCCCTCTCTTTGAGTTCTGAATGAGAACTAATCAAATCTGGTACTCCATCTTTCACAGGTGTATTGTGTGTAGTATCAATTTCTTCCATTTTTGCAGATGGTTTCACAAGTTTTCCTTGTCGAGATTTCTTTTTTGACACGCCTGCATCATTTTTCTGGCATCTAATCTGCCCTTTATGTGATGGTCCATGAGTCACGTCATTTTCATTTTTCACATGAGACTGCTGCTCTAAAATATCTGATTGTGTTTCGGTCAAATTATTTTTATAACTATCCAAAATATTTGGTTCAAGCTTTATGTCAGAGGTCTCCTTCAAACTCATTCTTGTTCTCATTGACCTCCTTGTTACATATGTGCAGGGTGGTATATCACCATGCTCGTGAGCACCTTTCACAGAATTCAGTTTATGTTCTCTTGCTGCGTGCCTTGTTAAGCATCCACTAGAGACTGCAACTTTGACTGGTCCCTCTAATTCTTTATCCTTTTTAATGGGCAAGTTTTTATACAAAACTACCTTAGGCTCTTTGAGAACTAAATTTCCCATTTCGAGCTTTCTGGAAGCATTCTTTTGCTCTGGCCTTTTGCACTGATTTCTCAACTTTATCTTCGAAAGTAAAGGCTTTGCAGGCTTTTTCAGTCTCTTTGGTACCCTGGAATTATTTATATGAGTTAGCTTAGATGAGGTAGAATTTGATGATGCTGGAATTCTTGATATAGACTGTTTTGTTAATGTTCTGGTTTTGCTGTTCTTTTTTACGCCAATTGAAGATTTTCTGTTATCTGCAAAACAAAAAGTTGGTTCTGTTATGACACTGCTTTATCCTGAGATTCCTACTCCCAAATACTGCATTTATTTATTTTAAACACTTCATCAAAATCTGCGAAACAGGATAGAGAGTACACAGTTAAGGAGGCAAGACTGCTTAACTTGCAAATCAGACATGAAAGAAATTGTCAAACAAGTCACAAGTACACCTAAATTCCAGGTACACTTCCCTTACTGCCCCAAATACACCAAATTTGGTTTTTACTGAAATTCTTCTTCTCCCATTTTTTTCAAAAATCTGTCCCACATTATCCACAGATTTTACTGAGTATTATTCCAGCAAAATCTGACGATCAGCATGCTGTAGTATTAACCCCAGAATTTTCTCCCACAGGGGAAGGAGAAAAACCCTTAACTACTGTAATGATTTCCATTCCAGGTATCCAGTTTCCCATCACCTGCTGTGGTAAGCAAGGACTAGCTTAAGTTTGTGAAGTTGTGTTGTGTGCCTTTTCTTTTTTTAAAATCACAGGAGCAAAGAGGAGCCAGATGGAACCATATTTTATGTGGCTCCAAACCTGTTTGCTATTAGGTTGGTGCAGAAGTAATTGCGGTTTTGGACTGTGAAGTTTAAGTCATTATAACCAGGCTCAAATGCATCTTTATTAATAAAAGTAGGAACCATTACAATAAAGACATTTTTGCCAATGGGAAAAAAGTTTGTTTTTTCCTGTAGTGTAAAAATCTGTCCTTCAGATTTCGATGAAGTCTTGGAAAGCATTTTCTGCATCCTGCTTGTTGTGGAAGTGTTCTCCCTACAAAAAGTTGTCAGGATGCTTGAAAAAGTGGTAGTAGGTTGGCGAGAGGTCAGGTGAATATGGCAGATGAGGCAAAACTTTGTAGCCCAATTCATTCAACTTTGGAAATGTTGGTTTTGTGACACACCATCTGGCGTTGTGGAGAAGAATTGGGCCCTTTCTGTTGACCAATGCAGGCTGCAGTCATTGCAGTTTTTGCTGCATCTCATTGATTTGCTGAACAGACTTCTCAGATGTAATGGTTTCACCAGGATTCAAAAAACTGGAGTGGATCAGACTGGCAGCAGACCACCAAAGAGCGACCACGACCTTTTTGTGGTACAAGTTTGGCTTTGGGAAGTGCTTTGGAGGTTCTTGCCAGTCCAACCACTGGCCATCACTGGTTGGCGTATAAAATCCACTTTTCATCATATGTCACAATCCGATCAAGAAAGGGTTCATTGTTGTTGTGTAGAAGACGACGCAACACTTCAAAATGACAATTTTTTAAAATTTTCAGTCAGCTTGTGAGGCACTCTTTTTTTTCTCGCCCCAATTTGCTTCAAATGCCAAATGACCATAGAATGGTCGACATTGGAGTTCTTCAGCAACTTCTCATGTAGTTGTAACAGGATCAGCTTTGGTGATTGCTCTCAACTGGTTGCTGTGAACTTCAAATGGCCGCCACTATGCTCCTCATCTTCAAGGCTCTTGTCTTCTTTGCAAAACTTCTTGAACCACCACTGCACTGTACATTCATCAGCAGTTCTTGGGCCAAACGTGTTGTTGATGTTGTGAGTTGTCTCTGCTGCTTTACGACCCATTTTGAACTCGAATTAGAAAAATGCTCGAATTTGCTTTTTGTCTAACATCATTTCCACAGTCTAAAATAAATATAAAATAAACAGCAAGTAACAAATCAGTAGCAAAAAAAGAAAGCAAGAAAAGCGCATTAAAATGACGTATTAAAAAAACACATTTAAGAATGTATTCCAATACCAAACAGCAAATTTAAACAACGCAAAATCCGCAATTCCTTTTGCACCAACCTAATAGTTAAGTCAAAGTTGAAGTTAGTTATATTTAGCCTATACTGAAGGTGGCAGGGGTGGGGAAGGGGGTAAAGTAAATAAATGATACTCACTACTCCATGAAGAGAAGTCTCTCAGGAGCACCACAAACAAAAATCCCAATTTCTTCCGAGATTACTAACTGTGTACTTTCACTTCAGAATACGTACCTGAACTATCAGTCATAGAATCATTTCAGTTG
>VWYH01003497.1:2138-14778 GCA_013399365.1 Pampusana beccarii | reverse complement strand
CCCATCTCATTGTAGCATTGTAGGCTGAATTTTATGTACATTCAGGGTCACTAAAGAAAGCAATCCCATCCACCTATTGTTTGGGGTTTTTGTTTGTTTGTTTGTTTTTGGTTTGGTTTTGTTTTTTTTTTTCTGCCCTGTTTTTGCTTCTCTTTGACTTCTGTTCCCATTGTGAAATAGATCCAAGGAGAGATCCAGTGAAATACACTCCCCCCTCAACCCAGGAAGAAGTGAGCAGCAATTGTTTAATGTCACTACCAAGTAAGATGCACTTCAAATGACACACACATCACATCCAAGGAGTACAACTTAGGACTAGTCATGTAGAATAAAAAGCAGATAAAGTGTATAAAGCACCCACAAATCCTCAGGGACTCTAGTACTCTTCATTTCACTTGTTTGCAGGAAGGTTTTGTCTCTGCTGCTGCTTAGTAAAAGCTTATTCCTTTCTTCCTGATTTCTGTGGTATCTGTTCTTAAACTTACCTCTTGCATCCTCTCTGTGGCACACACTTAAACACTTCATATTCCTCAACAAAATGCATTGGGTAACTGTGGATTTAAGTTATATCATTTCCCCAGTTATAGATAAGCTACATCTTTAACCAAGGAATATTATGAAGTGTGTTAGCCAAATCAGTTGATGGTAAAACATAAATAAAAGCATTTTTGTGCCACAGCCACAAGAGGTGGCACAGTTATAAATGTCTGTGAAATACATAGATACACAAACAGACTCAACTCTAGTTCTAGCAAGGTCAAAGCCACTCTGTCCCTGTAATTAGCTGACTTGCTATCAGCTCTTTCCTGGCTCAGTTTTTCAAGGACTCCCTCTTCTCATTTACCCTGCAGCTCAGGGTACCTTCCTCTGAGAGGGACCATCCTTTCTCTCCAGCCAGCCTTTTTCTCTGGTTCCTCCAGAGATTCCAGTTAACCTCATCCTTTTCACCTGAACTTATTTACCTCTAACTTATTGAGAAGATAGTTTGACATTCTGCTATAAATTGAAGGGCATCTCTTTGGAGAAGCGATGCCGCATTGGCAGACAGAGTGCCATGTCTTGTACTTGATTGTCTAATTAACCCTTGGTGGCAGGTGCATTTCAGTGCTGAATGTTTCCATCCACAGAGTGTTCAATTTCATATTAACTTGTGCATTGACAAATAGACTCAAAACAAACATCCTGATTGGATGTGTTTCTTTGTTCGTTTTTGTTTCCTGATCAGGACTGTAATAATAGTAAACAATTTTGGAATGTTTGAGACTCTTTAAAAAAAAAAATCCAAAAAACTCACAGAGCTGACCCCTGAATTAAAGGGATTATTTTTCAAATTTAGTTGTAATCCAAACCCAGTTGAAATTATAGTGATACATAGTTGCATATTTAGATACAGATTTTAAACATCTGTTTTCAAGATGTTTTGTTTTCATCTGGTTTTAGTCCAAAACTGAATATTCAAATATTTTAGCCCAAAATATGCTTTCTTTTTCTTCTCTTGAATATGTGCATGGGCAAAATTCCAAGTGACTTTCTGCATCCTGTAGCTATTGAATGAAATGGATGTTTTGACCAGTTTTGCTGCCAGTACCTGTTTCCAGCATCTGTCTTTAGTGTCAATATGCCAGTGATTGTGGAGGCTACCTTGGGATCCTGCTGTGGAGGTGGTACAACTTTGTGTGTTGTTGAACCTGATGGATCCTCAGAGAAACATTTTAAACTCAGATGCGGTATTACAGTATCTTCTGAAAAAAAACACATCTGCTTTCATTCCCTAATTTCTGATGTGCTGTTAACTCAGAGGGACAGAAGTAAGAGCTTATAGAGCAGTCTGAGTTAATATAAAATAAGCTGATGAAGGTTACATGGAGCTGGCCACATGAAAATTGAAAGGCCTTAGAGAACACTGTGAGGCTGAACATTTTTGACAGTTTTTGAAATGAAGATTTTTGAACAAAGACCTTTCAAAGGAATGAGGAGCTTTATTTTTTATTTCAGTCTGCTTCAACCAGATAGAGAAATACAAGACAAAATATAGAGAAAATTCTCTATGGGGTCAGTAACTTTCTAATCAGACATTTGGTCTTAAATTACTGTGGTGTGTTCTGGGGGCTCTGTGTGCTGTGCTGGAGTTCTGTTAAAACTGGATACAGCTGGAGAGGCTTGTTTGTGTCCTTGCAGTCGCTATCCTGTTACTGCCTTGCAGCAATAATAGTTGTAGTGAGAGTTCAGATGTGTTTGGCTGAGCCAAACAGTGTCACAGAAAGAAACAAGTGCTTGAATTTGAAAACTTAAGCACAGACTTTAAGGATCAGTGATGCTTAGCTTCAAAGCTGGGTTAGATTAAAAAAAGTGACCCTGCAAAACTTGGAAGCTCAAACAAAATCTTGCACAGCCATGACAGGTGCAGAGAGAGCAGCTGAGGGCATATTTCCATGAAGCGTTTTAACTGGAAAGAATTGCCAAAACATACCAAAGCAGATGAGAAAAGTTGATGTGAAAACTTTTTGAAGCAAAAATCCAGACTGTCCAATACCTTTTCTGTAGACTGTTGATGTAATTCCTGTTTTTCTGACACTTCAGTTATAACAATTTGTATAGTTAAGACACCGTGCTTGTGGCTTTATTGCATTTTAGTGCAAGTACTGCAGAACAAAAGTAAAGCAGTTTGATGTAATACGGATGTCTATTTGCACTCCTTTTAAGATAAACATTAGGCAATAACCATTTCTTTACAGCCTGTGTATTGTTCGTATGATTCTCTCTCTTGTATAACAGCACATGTTCATCACCATGATACATTCCTGCCTGATTTTCCAGTTCTGTCTTTCATTGAGGATATTCTTTTCTTTCTCTGATTGCTTTTTCTTCTTAGACCATTACTCTAGTTGATAGCTTCAGGTTATCGTTGTATCCTATCTCTCTCTCCAATAAGCCTAAGATTGATACTAATCTTCCTCGTGGGACACATTTATAGGATGTAGGATAGAAACTACTCTCTAAATCTTAGCTTTATATGTGCTGACAATTTGCAAGGTTGCACCATATATTCACTTAATATGGCTTAGGGGAAAACATCAGCACCTGGTAATCATGCTTCCAAATAAGAAGAGAAATGCGCTCCATGTACTAAAAGTTATCTTGTTGTTCAGTCTCCTGTGTTGCTTCTGCTTGTATTTTATGTAACTAGAAAGGGCTCAGCTTGTATAGGTGATCAATGTCCTGGAACCAAACTCGTGCTTTTTCTTTCCAGTGAGAGGAGCCATATTTTAATTAATCTAATGGAAGCTTTGACTAGCAGGCAGTCCTCTGAAAAAGAGTTAATGTGCCAGAAAACACTTCACACAAGCAGAAGACTCTTCATTGACTAATGTGCTTAACGGTACTTTTTCTAAGAAAATTATCCCAGTGAAAGCTTTATGGAGTGCATTTGTTTTTCTATTTTTCTTTTCATAATATAGCCTCATGTTTTGAAATTGAATTAGAAATGCCTAAGGACCTTTTGAAAATAGAATTATTTTTTTACTACAGTTTTTGCAGATGCCCATCAGTATAGAATGGAAAACAAAAATATTCCATTCCTCGGAAGAATAAAACCTAGGGCACTGTGCTCACTAGTGTGATGAATGCATTTGCTGAAGTTTGCTTGTTTCACTGTTTCTACTTATCAAATATCTGAAGGAAGAGTCCAGTTATATAAGTAACTCTGAAGAATCAATGGGAAATGAAGATGCTAATGTTTCCACAACATTTGCATATTCAAGCTCCACAGCCCAAGAAACAAAGAGAAGTAGTAAGAAATTCATTTGTTTTATCTTTTATCTTTTTTGAACAGACGTGCATTTATCTTTATGAACAGACTTGCCAGACCTTTTTTGAATTGCAAAGTTTTGCTGCAAATTCTTGTTATTTGGATTTGCATAAGGATTAACAATGTTGGGCAAGTGGTATCTCCTAACCCTTTCTGTTTACTTGTGTGATATCAGCCACTGGGATGCATTTTGCAAGGCAATCAGTGCTTTTAGTTCAGTGGATAATGCGGTTTGTTTTCATGGCAGATTCTTTAATGTTCCAGAAGTCTAGTTCAATAAAAATTATGAATGTATTTGCTCAGAGGATTTTTTTTTCCCTTCTTTAGGAGCTCCCTGTACCTACTAGCACCAGTGTTAAAGAATGAAAATTTAAGGAACTTGAGGGGAAAGTCTGAGCCGGCATACAGGTTGTAGAAATTTAGCTACACTCCCTATCTGAATATACGTGTGAAAATGTCATGGTCAAAGCAAAATGATCTCTTAGATCAGTACTAGGCACCACAAAATCAAAACTCCCAGAGACTTGAAAAGGGCGTGTACCGCAGCAAGTGGAAGATGGTTGAAGTTCAAATCATTTTAAGTGTTTCAGTCTGTTTTTTTTGTTCCAGCTTTTTATGCACAGAAGTGTTACCTAAAATATTCCAATATGCATCTGAATTATTTTTAGTGTTCAGAGAAGATTAGTTTAAGAGCATCATTTCATAGTGTGTCAAGTGAATGTGACTTGAAAAATACCAAAGCGAAACTCTTTGTACTTGTATGTTTTTTCATTCTTGATTCTTTTCATATTATTATGAAAGCACCATTCCAACATTAATATATAACAAAGCAAAAATTATCAGGGGACTTACATTATTTTCACAGGATCACGTCTCCCTGAGTACTTGCATTGTGGAAATCACTTCTGAAGTGCACAGCTGTACCTCACTAATGAGACAGCCTGAGCCCCCAGCTTGCTGCGTTGACTTACAGAAGTTACTACGCAAACGTGAAGCTTCAGGGTTTCTATTCTACTTTCAGGTTATTGTTGGGAATTTCTCAAAGAAAAGCAGATTTGGCCTTACAATCATCAGTCCTCTAGGAAAAAGAGAAACAATATGTATAGCTTGCTTATGAGGGATGGGTATAATGGCAAGAGAAGCTTTATGCCTTGAGCAGTGTTGAGTGTCAGGGGCTCACAAGCACCGGTGCAGCCGTCTGTGATGTGCCAGCAATGGGCTGGGGATGCCTGCAGCTTCTGCAGAGGTTGGGGTGCCCGTTGTGACAGCGGGATTGTCCTCAAAGCCTCTGGGAGAGGAGAACTGGGAAGGAGCAGCCAACCTAGTGAAGCCATGGTCCTGAGCCAGCAGCTTGAGAGAAACCTCAAAGCTGCTCAAGGCAACAAGAAAGTAAAAAGTTAGAACTAAAGCTGCCAGGACAAAATATTGTATTACTGGAAATGCATTAATTAGTGTTGTTGCCGGTGGCTGATGACCCAGCAATCAAGAACAAGCCATAAGTAATAAATTACATTGAACATGAGGTGAACACAGGGTTCATTAACATCACATAGGAAATGCTGATTAAGTCCTGTGCACGAGGCAAGGAACATAAAAAGCAGATACTGAAGTACCATTCAGTGAGTGTCACCAGCTAGCTGTTGGGCCTAGGCCAGGCACAATGGGCACTAGGTAGGGAAGATGTAAAACTCCTGCCAATTAAATTATCTACTTTATTAACAAAAAGAGAAAGCTAGACTAGCTCACTTTCTCCTGAACCAGTACAACTGTTTCTTGTAGTGCTTATGTATGCTTTTTTAACCATTAAGATAGCCCTATACTGAATTAATTCAGTTGAAAATGGCAACAGTTTTACTTTCCTGTACATCAGTCTTCTCATTTCTACCACTGCTTTTACTTTAGCAGTCAGTTTGGGAGCTCTTGCAGAAGAGGTTGTTGGTTCAGTAATACAGTTCAAATAGTTAATATAGACCGAAGAAGCCCTATATCTTTTCATTCCAGATGAGACCGAACATAAGCATACTGGTGCTGACTAACATAATGCTGTAGAGGTGTTATACTGCAAGAGAAAAACATGGCTGTCAAGTACCTTATTGATATTTTGCACTTTCAGTCTCAAGTGATTAGTTAAAGGTCACTCATCCAGAAGGAATTTGGATATTCTTTAACCTTTTTTGGTCTCTCTTGCTCTCTCCCGATACACTTTGAACTCATCTGTAATATTTCCAGATGTATCTATGAGGAAATGGTGGTGTTGAACTGACGGGTTGACTTTTTCTGCTGGACTCAGTAATGAGCTGTTCTTGGGTCCAGAAGGTTTATTTGTTTGGTTTTGGTTTTGTTGTGTTGTGTTTTGTTGGCCAGGTCATCATTGCCAAGGTAAAATACTCTCATTTTTTTTATTTATAGAAGGGAAACTTTTATCCTACTGATAATGGAGTGATCTGAACCCAGGGGTCTTGAAAGTAGGTCATTAAGTACTCATTATAGGAAAAAGTGTGTTTTCCAGTGTTCCGATTTTACTGAAAGGAATTGTTTTGTTTTTTAAATCCTGTCTTTAAAATCAAAAGACTACTATAAGGAAAAAAAAAAAAAGACCATATGATTTCATCACAAAGAAAATAATTTTATCTAAGAGTAACATATTTTGAATCAGGAATAACATTTTTCCATTGATTTTTTTCAAGCAATAAAGTGTCTGAAAATAACATTTTTCTATCATTGGACAACATAGATTTTAAAGTTAATAACAGAGCAGATTGCCTCAAATTGCAAAATACAGAAACAACTGTGGCATTGTTTTTTGTTTCTGTTTGTCTGTTAGTACTAAACAAATCAGAGGTATGTGATGTACCAACAGGACTTACTGGGCTCTAATCTGTGGAAGAGAAAGTTGCCAGGAGTCAGTGTGGCCCATGACACTTAGAGCAGCGCAGGGTTGCACTCGTTATGGCCACTGAGGTGCTGTTACGGGGTTTACCAGAACCCAGCAAGGTTCCCCTGCTCCCATCATTCACTTGGGATAGCCTGGCCATCCTGGAAAAGTTCCAGTACATTTTGCCATTTTCTGGGGTTCTAGCACTGGAAGCTTGCTGTTTTGTAACCTCTTCTCTCTCTCTCTCTCCATATGTATTATATTTTTAGGTGACTGGAACTGAGAGGTAATTCGGGCAATTTATTTGGCTGATACTTGGCTTGCTCGCTAAGTGCCCCGAGTATCAATATGACTGGCTTGTGTTGTAGAAGTAGCCATGTGCTCTGCCAGGCTGCGCAAGGTGTTGTGCATGCAGTTCGGGTACACACGAGAACGTGGCTGCTTTTTGACAATGGGTACCGTTACATGTCAGCAGCTTTTACGTGTGTGATAGATTTCAAGGTAATTAATACAGATGCCATAAAACATACCTACCTCTCACCCTATCCCTTTTCTGGGCATTTTGAAGCAAGGCTCATGAAGTAAGGGTTGCATCGCCTACACAAAATATAACTCGTGTCATGGGTCTGCTTTCTCTTTGTCCAAATATCACTGTAATAATTACTGTAACAGAGAGCTTTCTGTAGAGTTAATGTTCTTCTGGCTTAATGGCCCCTGGTTATTCTCAGGCCATCAACTTTTCCCTGCTGGTCATCAATCCCAAAGAACTGCCTTGTGCCTCCATTATTATTGCTTAAGTAGATGACATTTCTGGTGCTACCGCTGCTTCCCAATGAGATGATATTACAGCCAATAGCTTCCCCTCCCCTCCTCGCCCCCCCTTGCTTTCAATATTGTCAGAGCATTATAAACAGCTGGTAGGAGAATGTTGTGGCTGGTGGCTGTGAATGCCTCTGACAATTTTTAGGTGTGAGTTTTGTAGATCTTGGCTGAAAGAATCTGAGGTGAGTGAAAATGACTTGCCTGGAGCAGCTACACGAGCTCAGCTGCCATGCATCATTCAAGAAGTAGCTGGGCAATAGCTGGATGTTTCAGTCTAAAGACTTTTTCCCAGAAGGAACAGTTTTCAAACAAGATCTGGGACAGATGTTTTGTGGGGTGTTAATGTTTATCATCTAGCAAACATTAACATCCCCCCGCTCCAAGTTTCCACAGCTCCACTGATGGTCGCCCTCGTTTCCTAACAATTGATGGATTCTCAGGCAGAGTTTTAAAAGAAACAAGAAAGTTGTAGCTCAGTAGGCCAGAAACCAGCAGCGATTGTTTAGGTGAAAATGTCTTGCTATGTGGATATTCAAACCCGTGTGAGCTAACATTGGTGCTCACTACATTTCCTTTAACCTCATTAGCACTTCATCTTGCTTTCCCAAGCATGATGGTGGAGGAGCTAGTTCACCTTAGAGCCTTTTGCTAGGCAATTCATCAAAGTGGCAGATGAAAGCTTAAAGGAAAATGCATGTAAATACTGCATTAGGAACCTTGGCTCACAAAGGCATGAACATTTCTACCCATATCGTTAGCTCTGGATTACAGTCTGTATATGTGAAAGAAAATGGACTGTTGTTTGGGGAAGGTGGAGATACAAAGCTTACTGGTTGTACCATTACGCAAATTGTATGGTTTAGTTATTTTGTCTTTAATTAAAAAGCACTTCATCATTCATTAGCTGTTCTCATAGAAAATAAGCTCAGACTGCAAACACTGATTACCTTCAGAATTAAAAACTAATTACTTGAGTAAAACATCCCCTTCAAATGCTAGAGGCCAATGCATTTTCAAATGGGGACTGAGATTATCTCAGACTTCGGTTATGTTTTCTTTTCAGCTTTAGAGTTTTAAGCTGTGCCTCACAGCACACTGATTTGATCATTTGATTCCTATATACATGCGGTTGATACTNTTTTTTGGAGCAAATGAATACTGTCACCTCCTTGGTACAATACAAGGCCAGTGCCACACGGCAGGAGATGACTCCTTTCAGCATGGTGTGTCTGATGGGGGGCCTTTGGAATCAACCAAGCCTGTTACTCACCAGGAAGGTATTGGAATGCCACTCTTTATGGTTAAGGATGAAAATAAAATTCTGGTGGTCATCCTTAGGGAAGAAGATCAGTAGATCAAAATGATCATGAACCAGAATGGCCTTCCCAAGAACCTCAGACTGGTGAGCAACCAACAGTCTGTTTGCCTTTTAAAAATATATATGTATTTTTTTTTCCAAAGAAACAGTAAGACACTCTGTATGTTCTGTAGCCTGATGTTACTGGACTTAAATGCTGCAAGATACTGTTTTATGGGGGCCACCAAGGCACACCTTCAAACAGTCTTTACTTTCAGTTTATTGTATTCTTGTTAGAAAGCAGCACTTTGGGGATACTGTTAACCTTTGCCCCTTTTTAGTTCTCACACTGAGCAGCAGATACACGTACATACTTCTCTTATTTGTATCTATATTGGTGGCATACATCAGTAATACGATTTATAGTGCATTTTCATTTTCATGAAAGCTTGTTTTACTCTCCTGATTCCATTAGGTCAGACACTCACTGCACAGGCACCTCCTGTTCCATTTTACTGTGTCACTTTTAAATGTGACCTGACAAGCTCGAAAAAGTTCAGTGCTCCAGCTCACTGTCATGTAAAATATACGCAGATGTTAATGACCACCTCTGACTGTTGAACCACAAAGGAGGTACAAGAGCATTGCAGTTGTCATGGCACAAACTTGGGGATGGTGGGGAAGGACTGGACCAAGTTATAACTCCCTTTAGCAAAATTTCCTGACCCCGGTGTTGAAAAGCTATTCACACTTGTGCTTATGAGGACTTACAATTTATTATTTGCTGAAAAAAACTGGAAGAGGAGGAATCAAAAATACTCCAATTGTAGCTCATTTATGGCAAGTGGAAGAAGTACAATCCTATGCAACTAGGAAAAGTATAGAAGCTGTTGTGATTACTGTATATGACGCAGCAGTGGAAAGGAGGATTTAAACAGTAGACTTAACTCCACAGGGGAACTTTAAGGGCTATACACCTATACCACATTTTCCACATTACAACATCTACAGGTATTGTCCCCAGTTATTTGGGAAGAGTGCTGGGTGAGATTTATGTAAAGTCCTCTTGAGATTTTTGCTGTAAAATACACCATGTTCATGTAAAATACAGTTATCATGTAGTGAAAGGGAAGATGTTTATGGCTAATTTTGAAGCATGTCTGTCTTTGCAGCCTTTAAAAATGCACTGCAAGAGTTGTGCATTGGTAACCAGCTCTGGACACCTTCTGGGAAGTAAACAAGGTGACAGAATCGATGAGACTGAGTGTGTAATACGAATGAACGATGCACCTACTCAAGGTTATGGAAAAGATGTTGGAAACAAAACGAGTGTTCGAGTCATTGCACACTCCAGTATTCAGAGGATTTTGCAGAATCACAATGAACTCTTAAATATGAGCCATGGTGCTGTGTTTATCTTCTGGGGTCCCAGCAGCTACATGAGGAGAGATGGTAAAGGCTTGGTGTATAATAACCTGCAGCTGATGAATCAGATACTGCCTCAATTAAAAGCATATATGATTTCTCGCCACAAGATGCTTCAATTTGATGACCTTTTTAAACGGGAAACTGGGAAAGACAGGTAAGAACTTATGTGGATACATTTGGGGGGTGTCATACAGTAGTAAAATAATGTAGTTTATATATACCAATTGCAGATCTGCTCAGAGGGACCATCACACCCATTAAATTCTCTGCCTCATGAGCTGTAATGTGGTATGACAGGCCAAATAACATCACTCATAGCATAGGTAAAAAATACGCATCAAAATAATTTGTATGGAGTATTGCCTCTCATCAAGTTAGAATACCAGAATCTGGATGTACTGTTTATATAGCTGAGGAGGTAGGAGCTGTTTAAATCTCACTTTAGAGTAATATACCTGGAAGTTTTTTTTGACCAATTCTGAAAAAATCAGAATGGATAGGTTATGTTTTCTTATAGAGGAAGTGCTATCGTTCAGTGAATTATAATAGCTGTTTATTGAATTTAAGCCTTCTTGGAACAGTGTAGCTATAAAGCTTTTTGTAAAACAAATAAACATTAGTCATACGTTAGGTGCTTCAGAACACTTGATCTTTTATTTCCAACTGGGAAAAGGAAAGTTATTATGATAGTTACATCTTTATGAGACTGTTTATGACTTGTAGGCTGATCTTCAAATCAAATTTTTAATAAGCGACCCACTGCAGGACTTCAGCATTTTCACATATAATGTTCAAAAATGGGCATTTAAACCAAAGACTTCCTAGCAAGAAATACATTTATTTTTAATGAACTACTATTTTTTTATGTATTAAAGATACTGGTGTAAAAATGGAACAAGGTCCTCACTTAAGTACCAGTGAAGAGGTAGGTTTATTGTGCAGTAACTCATTATGAAATTTTGTAACTTCACAAATACATACACATACACACCAAAGCATGAAGCCAGGCTAGATTCTCTTGGAAGGAGGGAGGACTCAAGAGCACAGATTTTATTTTTCTGGGCTGCACAACAAAGTTGAACCAGTGTTACAGGAATCTGTTGTATCCTCTTAGCTGACGGGGACTGTATCTTTGGTTGGCATTTGTTGTCTTTGTCTGTCATACCACACATGGATTCCATGCAGAGTTCTATTCAGTTATAGTGGATCAAACTATGTATCTAAATTCTTGACCGACTCACACCAGCACTAGAGCCCACAGTGACTTGGTCAGTTTCTTACCATTAAAGGTCCTTTGCATCCTCAAATCAGTGCTTGTGAGTCTCTGCCAGACTGTGCCAGAATAAGAAGGATAACAAGGGGTGAGGAGGTTATAATCGATGGGAAATAAGCATTTGAACCTTTCAAAAAAAGTGCAAAGGATCATCTGTATGCCCAGTATTTACAAAGGCATTATAGTTAACACAGCTGTAGTTGCACTGTAACATGGGCCACCATCTGCCCTATGGGGCAGAGCTGCACACATGGAATGCACACGGCCACCTCCTTTCCCGGACTACTTTGCCAGTGTAAGACCACATCCAGTCCTGAATTTTGAGGAACAGTTCACCTCTTCTGCTTCTGTATGGCCAGCTCTGCCATGGGGACCCAGAGTCCCATTTCTTTACTGACACTTGCTGTGTAATTTCAGGCAAGCTACTGTTCTGGTTCTGCATCTCCCATCCGGAGCAGGAGGCCTATAGCTGTGCATGGGAACATTCTTTTTCTGCACAGGCACCAGGCTCAGTCTTGGCTCCTGGAACAGTCTCAAGGCATCTGAGACATTAATGACATTATAACAAGTTTATAGTGGACTCAGTCGTGGGCACTCTGAACATCCAGTGCAAATCAAGGGCACTTGGATCCCAGCAAAATTCAGCCTCATGGTCAGGTCCTGTTGCTTTTAAGAAATTGCAGGCTCTGCTGTATATGAACTGCTCCTTTAGAGGGCACATCCAGCATACTTGAAAAACTAAGAAGATTAAAAAGGGAGATGAAAATAATTGAATAGGCAGCACAGAAAAAAAGAGTGAAGATGAAAAGAAACACAAGTAGGAAGGAATTTGTAAGGGAAGAAAATTTACGTAGCCATGGAGGTAGGAGCAGAACATTGTACAGCCCAGAATGTTGCTGTTCCCTGGGAGGTTTCTGCTGAGCTCTTGACATTAATGCCTGCAAAAAACAAAGGAGGGAGAGAGAAGCCAGATTGCAAGGTTGCAACAATCAAACCATTCATTTCTGTTCTGAAAATGATGAGAAAAAAGGTAATTGGCTGTATTGTGCTTTTCAAAAAAAAAAGCTGATTTTGAAATGAAGGGAAACCTTGCCATTTAAATAATATGGTGAATGACAAAGGCTGCAGAGCAATATA
>VWYH01003496.1:0-14538 GCA_013399365.1 Pampusana beccarii | reverse complement strand
TTTACTCCCCATATGAAAGATTTATCTTTCACAAACTAGTTTTTTTTTTTTTTTCCCCCTCTTCCCTTCTAGGGGGTGGTAGGATGCCTGTATCAAATCTCTATTTTCTATAAACCAAAATTGCTTTGTGTGGAACAAGTTGTTGGGAAGAATATATTTATTTTTCCCTGTCTAAAAAGGATTCTAAAATTTTGCTTTTAAAAGTCATAGATCAAAAATACATTCTTGTTCTCCCTAAGTAACATTAATTTACTCAAAAAACTCTGCACTTTAAAGAGTTAATAAAAATTCTAATTACAGAATAAGAAAGAAAGGTCAGACTCCACTTACATCATTGTGAAGGGCTTTTATTACACAGTGCTATAAAACATATTTCTTTTTTCAGTTGCCATCCTCACAGGGTAACCTGCATACCAATAGGATCTCCAAAATGCCACGAAGCAAAAGATATTTATCTGCTAAATTCTATGTACAGTAACCTAACAAATACCAGAGAAAGAAGGATTGCCCTCTGCACAGTAATACTTGTGTAGATGTCTTCTTTATGCTAGCAATGACAAGGCTTTCTAGGTTTGTACTGTACTCCAAAAACAGGATGTATTTTTGTTCAGAAAGCAGACTCTATATCAAAGAGAAAAAATGCACATTTTAGGCAGTCAAATACTTGATATAGTGAACAAGTACTCTTTCCTGAAGCATGCTAACTAAAAATACCCAGTCCAGAAAGGTAAACTGGAAAACATATGCCTCAAGTGTTCTTAAAGAAATTAAAAAGTATGTGTTTGGGAATATCTATGTGTCTCTGTCTTGTCTGGTCAACTAAAATTTCATTTTAATCTGTCTAAAGCTTCATATACCTGTTACTTGATTAACTTGGGTGTGTTAGATACTAATTCTATCCAAAACAGGGTGGCTCCAAATCTAATCATTGTCATTTCTTAACTCCAGCTATGCAAGACAACAAACAAGAACTTTACTGTGGAACAAGTGTAAGTCAAAATAATACTACTTTTTATACTATATTGCTCTTAAATCCATTACTTGCGATTTAACACATCCAAAGTTTTTATAGTTATTTTAATCATTTTCATGCCTAAATTCTGACAAGTAATTAAAAGAAATACACATAAATAAATGCAAGATTTACTGTCTGCTTTCATAAAACCAGTATCTGCTGTCAGATGCATTAGTTCAATATTTCATGTGATGTATGCCCAAAGTTAGAATGTAACTAACGAAGTAGTGCCTGACTTTCCTTAAGAACTTTTCTAAGAATCATATCCAAATAGTTGTTTCCGAGTTGCACTTTGTTTACAAAGCAAGCACTGCCTGTCCAGCCTTTCTAAACAACAGATATTAACAGAGAACTGTGAGGGTTCCATTTCACCACTTCTGCTGGCGATTCTATTATGTTTATCTTGTGGTCTAAATTTATGACAGGCCCATTTGCAGTGAGGCCTGGAGTTTCCTTGTTTACAACACTGAAAAGTAAAAGGTGACCTTTTTATTTTTGTTTAAAAGCTTTCAACAGTTTGTTCTGCTCCAAAGATAGCACCTTAATAAGGTTTCAGGCCAGAAAGCTCTCTTGATACTGTTTCCCTTTGCAGGGTACAGAGCATTCCATTAACTTACATAGACATTAGAAAACATTTTAAAACAAAACCACAAACTTGACTGAAGATTACATTTGTAGATGAGAAAGCTGCTGTGCTAAGATCCTACCTGTCATTATAAAAAGGAAAAAAAAAAAACAAAAAAACACACACAAAAAAAGGGGAGGAAGAGAACATAAACACAAAAAAAAAAAAAAAAAAAAACAAACACAAAAAAAGGTGGGTGAGAGCATACATAGCTGGCTCAATAAACAGTAAAACAGTCGTTTAAACAGTTGCACCTATACACACAAGTAACAAAAGCATCAGACACCTGGCACAGTTCTATTAGGACCTAATTCTGACAACAATATGCATCATTATAGTGGGATCTGATAATGAGCAAACACTGGAGGCATTACATGTCTTTAGAAGAATCAGACTTCCTACCTTAGTAAGACTGATAGAAGGTAAGTCTCCCTTTAAAGAAAGTTGTAAGTAAAACCCGGCAGCAGTTGCAGTAAATTGAGTCCTTTCAGTCACTGTATACATGCAGCAGTTCTGCAATAAGGGAAAATATAATGGGAGGAGCAGCTGTGAACGAGTGACCTCCTGAAGCTGAGTTCTCTTTGTGAATCAAGCACTGGGAGCCAGTGTCTCTGATTTACGTGGATTATCTCCACTTGAACAGATACATTTAAATCAACTGGCAAGGGGGCACGGGGATAAAAAAGAAGAGGGGGGTGGGAGTGGGGGGAAAGGAAGAGTAAGTGAGTGAAGGAGCGAGGGCAGCGGAGGAGAGCGAGGAGGAAAGAGGAGCCGAGAAGAGCCGAGAGGAGCCGGGCGCGGGGCTGGTTACGCTGCTGGAGGCAGAGCCGCTCTCGGAAGAGCTACAGCTCCCTCTTCATGTCACAGCTGTAAGACGAGGAACGCTGTCATTACGGGCGAGTTTCGAACAGATTTCNTAAGTAAAACCCGGCAGCAGTTGCAGTAAATTGAGTCCTTTCAGTCATTGTATACACGCAGCAGTTCTGCAATAAGGGAAAATATAATGGGAGGAGCAGCTGTGAACGAGTGACCTCCTGAAGCTGAGTTCTCTTTGTGAATCAAGCACTGGGAGCCAGTGTCTCTGATTTACGTGGATTATCTCCACTTGAACAGATACATTTAAATCAACTGGCAAGGGGGCACGGGGATAAAAAAGAAGGGAGCGAGCCGAGCCTGCTGCTGGAGGCAGAGCCGCTCTCAGAAGAGCTACAGCTCCCTCTTCATGTCACAGCTGTAAGACGAGGAACGCTGTCATTACGGGCGAGTTTCGAACAGATTTCACCCCCTCCTCTTCCCCCCCCGCCTTCTACCTCTGATCCCCCCAGCTTCTGATGGTCCATTTGATCAGATTTCTATAAACACTTAATAACTCTGTCATGCAGCTAGGGTTCTATACTGCCAGTCTCAAGTGATTGTGAACCTGATAAACCCAGCTAAATAATTTTAAACACGGAAATGTTTTGAGCAGAATAACTTGTACAAATGGAGGTGGGATATTTCCAAACATGCCTTGACAGACTTTAATTGTGAGTGTGCAGGTGTCTTTAAAATAGAGAAGGGAAGGCATCATTCAAAGCATTTCTGTGCAGGAGGATCACTAACAGGATGATGGTGTATGCTCCAGCCGGTATTTTCAATGTTATCTAAAAATCCATCAAGACAAAAGAGAGACAAAAAATTTGCATTCAACCACTTCAGAATTTCTCCCTTATTACCATAAATACCACAAACATTACTTGTTGCACATTCCTGATTTGATTTAAATGCAGTACTTAAGCTGATTAGAGAAATATGAGAATATGTTCAACCCTCTTGAACCTGCATCCAATCCGGAAGGAACCTGAACTAAACTTTGTTTCTTTTGTTTAGAATACTTCAAATAAGTTGTTTTTACATGATAGTATAGAATTTTGTGAACTGCTACACGTATTCATTCTGTTCAGAAATTAGACCAAAAGTAATGAAAAACAAGTAGAATGACTTGTCACATGTCCTTTCATCACCATCTGAAAATAGGAATGGATGCAATTGAAATTATTTGAGAATTATTATTTGATGGGACAGAATGTCCTATATTAGTAGTTAAAACAGTTGAATTTTGTCGTATAGGTATATCTTACTGTAAAATACTGCTTGTTCAGGGATCAACAGAATTAAACCGTCTGCAAAGACAACCAAGGCTAAATTCTGTCTCCATCTCATTTGCAGATAAAGCTGAGTCCAACAAGAGTTTGTTGTGCTCCTGCTCCTGATCCATATTTGTGTGGTAAAACCCTAGTTTTCCCAACATTTACTTGTAATACAGATTCCAGAATGATGCCTCTATCTGAACAGAATATATGATAAGTACTATACTTAATCTAGTCATGAGAAATTGCTTCTTGGAAATAATCACATTTACAGTAAAATTTGCTGCAGATAAATGATCACATATATATTGGACAAAGTAGTGGAGAGTATATTTGGATTTTCTAATAAATGCTATGTGACACAATTATTGGTATCTGCCTGAGCCCCATAAAGTGCTTCCTCTGATAAATGCTCTTAGTTCACTGGAGAAGGTTTGGGAGTTTGATTATTTTAGCATGAGATGGGGAGGGTCCTTCAACTAGACTCTGTATATCTGAATATTTACCCAGGTAAGATTTAACCTGACTGAATTCTCATCCATCCCTGTGCACTCTCCAGAACACCTCAAACCTGTTCTTTGGTCATTTTTTACTTATACATTGGACCCCAAATTTTATTTCTTATTTTCTGGCTTGTGCTTTTTCCAGTGACCACTCACTAGGTAATAACAGCTGAATTTGACTCCAGCAGGGCACTCAGAAGTTTAGTCTCAATAGCAAACCTGTATATGATAGTTGTGGAAAGCAGCCTCCTGGTTGATAGATGGCTTTGAAAACAATGAACTGTGAACTAAATTTGCTCCTATTACTCTGCACCCTGCAATACACTCCTTAGTCCTGCAGTATGCCAAGCTGATAATGGCCTAACTATTCAGTCCCACCAACCTGGCAGCAGGGAAGCCCAGAAAAAGGAAGAAATAGCCAGCAATGAGAGGGATTTTCACCTTAAAAGTACAGGTAAGAGGAAATGATTATATAAGGAATTGAGACAGCTGTGGAGGGTACAAGACAAATTGCAGAGACAATATCAAGTGGATGCAGAAGCCCTGGGATGTATGTTATTCTCTAGAAAGATATGTATGCCTGAAGTGTCATCTGCTAAAGTTCATGAAGAGAAGACCTTACTAGAGATGTGCCTGGAGGCAATGTTGAATGAAGATGTGGATTTGAGGAAATGGTATAAGAAAAAGCAAACTGAATGGGCAGCTGGGAATTTACAGACACTTGTTGAGTGAGAGGTCATGTAAGAGATAGCTCAGAGGAGACTGGTGAGTCAGGGAAGGCTGCAACAAAAAGAAAAAGTGGAACAGTCTGGGAAACAGAGGAAAGCTAAGGAATATGCTTGTCATCTGGGAGGCTGAAAAAGTAAAACAGAGAAAACCAAAACAGAAGGTAGAAAGAAAGTGGAAAAGTTAGTTCCAGCAAAAATTGTAGGAGACAAGGATCTAAAGAGGAGTGAGAACAGTAAAGAAGTTTGTAAGGAGGGAAGAACAAAAGACAGGATGATCTGTGAGTAGAAAGTAAAATGGACTAAGAAAAAAACAGTGTCTACGTGAACTGGGAGCCTGTGTTAAAGAGAAATGACTAAATTGCCAGTAGATCAGTTCCACAGAACAGGATGCGAGGTCATTTCTCAAGAAGGAGGATGTGGGATGTGGGTGGAAAAGGAAAAGAGGATTCTGCTAACAACAGAGAAGAGTTGTTTTTTGTTTTTTAATTTAATTTTCTTCACAGTGGGAAAATGATGCTATGAAGTTCCCACTGGAATAAATCAAAGATGATTACACTAAATCATTTCATTTTAGGTAGGGGGAAAATGCTTAAAAAGTGAAGACTCACGGGAATTGTATCTGGGACTGAGATCCACATTGTTAAAAGAAGAACCTTAAGAAATACAAGGAAACCTTGGCAGAGGTTCATGTCATCTTCTTGCTTTCCTACTGTACACAACAAGAAGTAAATCTGGTAAATGAAAGCTGAACTACAGTTGAGGAAATACCAGTGGATGATCAGGAACAACAAGGTAAAAACATATGTTGGGACCATGATATTGAAGTGTGTAAGCTACCCAGGAAAGCTGTGAAGAAAGCATAAGTAACATTGTGTAACTACCTTCTAACAATCTGATAGATTAAAAAGATATAAGAAAGGATGGCATGCATCAAACAGAATACATTTGGGCCTAATTAATGCATATGCTTACCAAGTCAACAGCCCATAAGAGATGAAACTATTACTGTCTTTGTTCTAATAAGCAATACAAATACTATAAGAAAACTGGTTCAAAAACTGATTGTGAGTTAAAGTAATTTAAATAAAATGGAACAGCCAGTAAAAATAGGCTTTATAGCTCAAAGGGCAAATTTTGATAACCTAACAGGTCTTGTTAGTGAAATTAAATGGATTCATCTACTCAAGACCTTGAATGTGGAAGAGTTTTGGAATTACTTTAGGTCAAAGGTACTATAGCTATGTGGAATGTGTAGGTGATGGAAGAGAGAGAATATGTGGGAAAGTGGTCAAGCTATTCCGTACAAAGGAAGAACTCCTTCAAGAATCACAGACTCAAAGATTCACAGAAAGTTAGGGTTTGGAAGAGACCTCAAAAGATCGTCTAGTCCAATCCCCCTGCCGGAGCAGGAACACCTAGATCAGGCTACACAGGAAGGCATCCAGGTGGGNTGTATGTTTTCAGTAATGTTGACCAGAGAGGAAACAGGATAAGTAATGGGAAAGAAGTCATGATGATAGAAATTATCAAACTGGAAGAAAAGCTAAAAGCACAGTGTACCCAGGCCAGATATCAAATAAATTCCATTCCACAATTCTGACAAGAAAGGGAACATGAAATCCCAAACCTGGTAGGAAGCAGCTTAGACATGATACTAGCTGACTGGAGAGTAGCAAATGTATTATTCATTTCCAAAAGGGAGACCTATACAGCTACAAACTGGTTAGTTTGACCTCNCAAATAAACTTCATTCCACAATTCTGACAAGAAAGGGAACATGAAACCCCAAACCTGGTAGGAAGCAGCTTAGACATGGTAGTAGCTGACTGGAGAGTAGCAAATGTATTATCCATTTCCAAAAGGGAGACTTATGCAGCTACAAACCCATTAGTTGCTTTAGAAGAAATTTTAAAGTAAAAAATAATTGAAGATAGGGACGAAAATGGAAAATGGGATAACATACAAAAAGGATTTACTAAAGATAGATTATGCCAAGTGAATTTGTTATCTCTCTTTAATAAGATAACTGATTTTCTAGACAAAGGATTTGTGATACATCTTATCTATATCTGTGCTGCATATGATACAACATCACGTAGGAAACAGGGGATTAGGAGAAGAGTTGTAAAGTGGATAAGCGATTGTCTAATGGAAAGATGTCAACAGGTGTTATCAAAAGAAGCAGCATCAAGCTGCAGGAAGTTTACTAGCAGGAATCCTCAAAAATCGGTCTTGGGATCAATTTTTTTTTTAAGATCCAGGCATAAAGAGAAGAAGTATAAAATCTATAGTTTCCATTAAGCTAGGAAACGAAGTCCTTACAAAAAAGTTTTTTCATTACGTAAAGTACATGTACCCTAATATTTTATGCACACACATAAAATACAGTATTATATTTTTCTATAATAGAATAGAAGTATTCATGGCATCCACAAGCCTGAGGGTGTGGCCTTATCTGAAATTCTGTGCACAGTCTTTGTCACTTGGAGTCAAGAAAATATGCTAAAGCCGGAATAAGTGCAGAGAGGTGCAACTGGAACAGCTGGCAGACTGGAGAGCCACCACTCAGGGAGGAGAGTGAAATACTTTGCTGCTTTTGTCTGGCTAAGCAAAAAGCTGAAAGGGGATATTGCTGATGTCTGTAAATGTATTTATTAGACAACAAGCTGGAAAACAGCCATATAAGGCTGACAAACGGAAAAGCGCCTAACACTTAGATAAGAAATGCAGAGATTGTTACAACCACCAGTGTAGTGAATTTTCCAGACACCCAATAGCTGTAGTAGGGGTAAAAAAAACCACCCTGTGTTTTAATGGAGAATGAATCTTTTATAAAAGACATCGTATCACCTGGTTGCCTATGCAATTAGAAGACTAGACGTAAGAAATTCCTTGCCTTTTGTTCCCAGTTTCTGTAATATATTCCACCGAACTCAGTGACCTGTCATGTGTCTTCTCCCTCTTCCTTTTTTAGTGCCAATCAGTGTCTTTGGTGTTGCTGAAGAATCGAGCAGATTCAATGGTGTGTCTGTCACACTTCAGAATATGTTGTCCATAGATGCACTGTGCATTCTTTCCACTTCTACGCTTCATTTCTAAACATGTCTGATAAGGAAAGATGATGTCATAGATACAACAATTATTTTAGCATCTATTACAGAATCCATTAGGCCCTCGATCCAAGATAACCAAGAAAAAGAAAGGAAACATTGAAAGGAACAAGATAATCAAGCGGGAAAAGACAAGAGTGCAGTTTACCAGGAAAATATTACTGGAGCAAAAGGAATGAGAAAAGCATATTATCTTTTAGTATGACTGAGATCACAGAGCAAGTCAGGCAGAGTCAGAGTGAAGGATGTAGAAAAGATTAGANGTTGGTGCTGGTTTTGTTTATTCCTAGTATGGGCAGATGTGAACATCAATAATAACACATTCAGATAAAATAATAGCTCCTGGATTTCTCATAACTTTTCATAAATGTATATACAAACTGTAATTAACCCCAAATATCCAAAATAATCAATATTAAAATGTTCTACCTGAAGTACTTCTGGTAGAGCCAGAGCTGATTAATTCCAGAAAGAAAAGTCTATGATCTGATTTTGTATGGAGAAAATCAGAAGAAAAGAGATCATTGGTGATCCTCTAAATGAAGCCTTTGTTCGAGGAGGCTGAGACAGTCAGAGATTTTCTGGCTGAAGAAATTTCACTGAGAAAAGCTGCTTTTTTGAACTGGGGAACTTGGACAAAGTATTATAGATTCCAAGGAAGGCTATAAGGAAACCCTCGATCCTTTGTAGGTCTTTTTGTAGAGGTGAGGAAATGTGGTGCAGCAGTGGTGCAGCTGCCTGTGAGTTTTGAACTTTGTTTTCTCTGTCTCAGGTACGTAACTTTGGGCAATATATTCACTGATCTACTTCAGATAAACTCACTGCTAATAGCAAAAATGTTGACAAGAACATCGTTTTCATTGACAAGCTATAGGGTTGGGAAACCATATAGAAAAGAAATGGTCCTTCTATTAATATAAACAAACAAACAAACAATCCTCTCTTAATCCTGTGAGGTAGATACCCTCCTTTTCAACTACCTGTAGCAAGTCCGAAGGGCCTATTCTGTAGAGGCCTTTATTAAAAAGTCTATAGGTCTAGGACAAAGCTAGAAAAGAATCTTATACCTAACCCTGCAATTTCCAAAGTTTTTTTTAACCCAACTTGTTCCAAAATCTTCTTATGAGACAAAATGAACCACCTCAGAAGTGACCTGTCTTAAGTGCAGCCAGTCTTCAGGTTCCAAGCTGTAGACAGCTCAAGTCTTGCCCTCCATGGAGATATTAGGTCACACCTGAGGAATTCAGCCCCCAAATAAGCCACTCAGTAGCTGAGAATCTACATCTCGACAAAAGTTTAATTGAAAAAATATTCCATAGATTTTTCAGAAAATGTGTGATCTATGAAAAAAGGAAAGTTGGTGTCTGATGAGAAACTATTTAATCAGAAAATTCCTGTATATGTGCAGATATGTATGAGTTTTTCCTCAATTTGGAGAGAATCTTTGAAGTAGTTTCATAATTGTATAAAATAATGGAATGGATGCTCTGAGTAGTTTGAGGTTTACCTATGATGTCTGTTGGTGATCAAATTGCTAGTTCAGCCTTTCAAACCCCACATAAAGAAGTGTTGGAAAATGCATTTTAAACATACTTAGTAACAGAAGAAAAAGGAATAAAATAGAACATTCCAGAGAACATTGAAACTATTACTGGTATTTTACTTGTAATGACAGCTTTCCCACACTTCATACAAAGCATGGAGTGCCTGTTAGACCAAAATGTGGTGGTTAATCTTTATGGAAGAAGGGCGAAATTTAAATCCAAACTCTAAGACTGTAGAGTGTAATGAGCAATAGACAGGCTGTGCATTTAATTCTATTAAGTGAAATGTATTTCATTAAGAAAAGTGTTAGCAGAATTAAAACTAAGGGGATATAAAAATCATCAGTGGCAGCTAAAAAGCTGCTACAATATGGCACATATTGCAGAATAACTGAGACTGATGTGGGATTAAATACATATGAAATGAATTAAAAGAAACCTGACAAAATTGTAGCAAAATTTGAATGCTAATTTATGGCACCTCCTGAAAGAAGCAGGACAGCAGATCATCTGCATATAAATGGCCTCAACACATTTCTCAGTGCCAGTCTGTTACCCTGCTCAAAAGGAAACAAAACACATTTTTTAACCAGACTAAGGCAAGAAATAGTCAAACAAATTCATTTAGTTTCTTTAGTTAAAGAACAGGAATAATAGTATTAATATTTTTAACATAGTCTAGTAAAATAAAGAAATGGTTGAAAGGAGGTATGGAAGAGAGAAGGCAAGAAAATAAAGGAGCAGATGAAATAGTATAAAATAACACAACATACCTCCATATTTAAGACAGAATGCCTTCACATAGATACTGTGCTATGCATAATTATAGTTTCTGACCCTCTGAATTTACTTAATTTATCATGAGAAACAGTCATTTTTTGTGAGGCTCTGAGCCTCAAAAAGCACTCTAAGGAAGACCACATAGGGAAACAAAAACCTACCATAAATGCTAAGTGACAGAATAAGGTAGAATTCCATAGACTTCCAAATACCAATATAGAACAACTCCACCCGTAACATCATAATTACAGAGGAAAAAAGGCAATATGGGAAAGTTTATTCTATTAATACTTGTATTCTTATTCAGTTTCCAGTATTTTTTTTTTACCAAATTGAAAACAAATATTACAAAACCTATGGAAACTAAACATGCATATGTTTCGGAATCACATGAAACAAAAAGAATTTTAGATTTTGATTTTCTTTTTGTAAAACTATTTTGTCTTTATTACCTGCGTCAGAGGGCCAGCTAATTCTGGCAGCAATTATGTTAAATTTCTAAGATGCCTGATGTTTTGCTCTATTAAACATATAAGTGGAAACTTGTATGTATATAAATGAGTTGAGCAAGAAAGAACTGAAAAAAACCAGCATGTACATGTATGAATAATAAATAAAAAAATCTAAGACATTTGATTTGTTTAATGTGGGATTCTGTTCTACCAAGACTAGCACAAATTTCAGAAACCCCCTATTTTAGAAATTTTCTCTACTAGTATTCAAGATTATGTATCAGAATTCACAGCGAGTTCTTTAAAACTGTAGTCATCACATCTGATTACATGGCTTGATATTACAGCATGACATTCTGTACAGCTTTATCACATCTTTTTTTTTGAGTGACCAATTGAAACAAATCACATCTGATAAACTCCGTGAAAGAAAGGGATTTGTGAGTATTCATGAAAGTGTAACTGTATTTCAAAGCTACTTGGGGCTTCTTCCATTTGTGTCTTATGAATATAATGTCATCAAACAAGACAAAAGAGTCAGTCTATTATTATTATAAAAGATCAAGTATCTCTTCTCTCTGTAAATACATAATTAGTGTTTCTGCCTTTAATACTGGAAGGCTCAAAAGGTGAGCTGGATATCTGATAATTCTCTCGTGCACTTTTTAAGTAGCAGCGAAATCTAAATCCTCATCCCTGGGTCTTTGCCTCCTTACCTGCATCAGGGCTTTCTCCATGTGTTCTCCCATAAACCCTTTTAGCTCTCCTCCCTGCTCCAACTTCTGCACCTCGCACCATCTACCTGAGCACCAGGTCCTCTTGCCGAGGCTGCTCACTGTTCATTTTCTAGATCTGCAGCTTAGGGCTGTGTGATGACTTCACCATTTATGACCTTTGTCTTTGTAGCTGAAAAAAGAGGTCTGTTAACATGACAGATAGCCATTTTCAGTGACTGTTTCACTTGGAGACTTTCATTTTTTTCTTGGCATTAGTTCGTGTTGTTTGTTTTCCTGTTTGATCCCCCCAGCAGATTGCTGAATTTGGTCTATGCAGCACAAAAGGGTATTAGTTGAGTGAACGCAAAAGTGTTTGTGCCAATAATATACAGCAATCTCCTCTCTTCTCTCCGATTACCAATGAAGTATTTCAATATACAAAATGTCCATTTTGCAAGTACCCTTTTGAGATTTGCGGTTTAATTTTGGGAACAATATCGTAATCAAGTATATTAAATAACACTCAACCGACCACGTTCCTATTTTGTACCTTGATTCCTGAAAGGTTTAGGCTTTTGTTCAGTTTCCTATTTTCTAACTTTTTCTAGTAATTTCAATGAAACTACACAGTACATAAAATTAAATATATACAGTTGTTTCATGGGATTAAGGCAAAAGATCTGAATAAAGAAATATATTTTTAAAGACTAGGGATTTGAAGTTGCTTGCTAGTCCTGGAGCGTATTAATAAAATTCAACATTGAATTCTTAATTTAAATACAAAATTGGGAGCCTCATCTTTCTAACTATCTCTATATTCAAAAGGAAAACAGACAAAAAGCCATTCCTTCAAAGGGCAATCCATGTCACCTGAGATAGGCAGGACCACCATTCTCCCCATTTTTGCAGAATCACAGAATGTCAGGGATTGGAAGGGACATCTAGTCCAATCCCCCTGCCGGAGCAGGAACACCCGGATGAGGTTACACAGGAAGGCGTCCAGGCAAGTTTTGAATATCTCCAGAGAAGGAGACTCCACAACCTCCCTGGGCAGCCTGTTCCAGTGTTCTGTCACCCTCACTGTGAAGAAGTTTCTTCTCATATTTAAGTGGAACTTCTTGTGTTCCAGTTTGTGCCCGTTGCCCCTTGTCTTATCACTGGTTGTCACCGAGAAGAGCCTGGCTCCATCCTTTAAGTGGAGGTTCCACCTGTGAAGCTGCAACAGCAAGTTTCCAGAGGAAATGGATTCGTTAAATAGATCTGTGGTCTTTTATTCCAGGCAACTATTGGGACCAGTGCTGGGATTACAGTGCCAAAGACGAACATGTGTTTTAAGATCTTTTTCACAAACAGATAACGGATGTTGCTACCCATTACAATGACTGGCAATTTTGTGTCTATGCTGACATTGTTTTGAGAATGTCATACCAGGAGTTTCAAATGGAAAATCTAGCTACTTTTTTTTTTTTTTTTGGACCAGGGTCTCCTAAATTATTTTTATTACTTCCTCTCAGTTCTTGTTTTAGCATTCCAAATCCTCTTCTCCCTTTCAGAAGTGAGTGAAAACAGTTTAGGCAGACATGAATTTTAGCACCTGGATGAATTAAATCTTTCAGTTCTCTAGCTGCCTTCAGGAAGCTCTTTTTCATTAAAAGTGATTTGCATACTACCAGACTCTGTTCCCTATAAGTCTTGAAGCTGATTTGAAACTGGGGGCTGATGGGCAAAAATCAACAAAATTGCTAAAGAAGAGCTAATAAGGTCAAACAAATCAGTAAATTGGTTCTTAAAGAAATCTTTCTGGGTTCATTTTCTGTTTGCTCAGGCTTTCAAGCAATCCTATTCTTCACGCAAGTCTTACTTTTTAATTCATCACATTTATTTTTGCAGAGATGCAAAATTGAAGACTGAATTTAAGCAACCACTTTAGCCTCTTCCACTGGGTTATGTAATGCAAAGAAATTACTCCATGAATATCGTAAAGCTTATCCACCTTTTTGTTATTGTGTCACTCTCTCATGACTCTTTGTTGTATTCTTTGTCCTGTTATTAATATTCATGGTTTTATTACTGTACCAGCACTTTATTCAGCAGAAAGATCTCATTTAGTCAGACATTTCATCTCTTTGCAAAATTCTGGGAAGGAGTGACCAGGATTATGTTCATTTGTTCTCGTCTAGAACCCTTAGATATATCTACCAGTGCAAATATAATTTGGATTATTTTGGGTCTGAATGTCTGCCTCTTATGACAGCACTGAGTAGTTGGAAGAGGCGGAGGGCAGGTTCAGTCATGTCACGTCTGGGTGCTGTTTCAAGCTGCAGAGAGGGAGCGCAGGCTGCAGAGTGGAGCTCACTCCTCCGCCTGTCCTGGCTCAGGCTGAAACAACCCAGCTCTGCTTCTCTCCCTTATCTATATTCATAAGCGGGTCTTTGCTACTTCAGTGGGTTTAGCTCCAAAACTCACTGTGTAGGTATAATATTAATTTATAAAGATCTGTCCTATTGGATGTACCTGGCAAGTTTTTAAAAATTTGCTCTCAGAGGAACGGCAGCTGTGAACATCGAATGATGTGTGATGGCTGGTAAAGGAGAGAAACATTTCAATGAAGGGAGAGGGGAAATAAGTTTATTGCTAGTTTTTTCCTTTATGATGACAGGGACTACTTCAAACTGATGACAGTTAGAGGCAGCTGGGTTTGGCTTTTGCAAAAAGAAAGCATTGTGGGGAATCTAAATATTGCCTGCCCCCCAAAAAGCACTGAGAGACAGAGGCGCACATGTGCACTCCGCATACATTCAGCCTTTGTGTGTAGCATAAGTCTATGTCCTATCCTCCAAAAAAACTCTAAGGCCCATTTTGTGTTTAGTGGGCACAATCACATGAACAAAAATTGTTATGTGTGCATGGAGGAGAAGGGAGTGGAGAGAAAAAGG
>VWYH01003486.1:12180-60942 GCA_013399365.1 Pampusana beccarii | reverse complement strand
ATTTTCAGGGAAACATGGTAGATATTAGAAATCCATGGTTTGCTCCGAGATAATGAGCAATATTCAGGTCTCTCACTGCTACTCAGCTATTGGAAGCCAAACACAAACCTGAGTATTAGTTTCTGGAGGCAGAAAGCATTGCCATCAACCAACCCCAGTAGGACTTCGGGCCATTTTACACGAGCCGAACCATAAAACAGTACTGAGAGAGTGCAATAAAGTCAATGCAAATTCCATCCAGCCAAACTGCTGCTTCAGCTCGCTGTTCCAGGATGGCCCCAGAACGTGTTACAATGGCCCACAGGAGCTCGTGTTCAGTTATCACACCCCAGGCATGGCAGAAGATGTGAGGAGGCTTCATCTCCCGCTTAATCATTTCAGTTTAAACTAAACGGAGGCATGTCTTCCAGATCAAAGGCAGGCAATCTTGAGCCTGCTGGATGTGGTAACTGGAAAGGGACGTGAGCTCGTCTCTCATCGCTGAACTTCCACGGCTCCGCTGGAGAAGTCAGGATGTAAATCGGGCCATGGAAGAGGCTGACTTGCAAAATGTAAATGTGGCGTTGATGCTTGAAGATTTTTACCTCCTCGGGGAGGAGGGGTATATGTTTTTATCTTTCAGCTTGTGGGTGTGGAACTGAAAATTAATCAGATTATGCTACACGTGGCCTCACCAGATGCTGACACTCAGGGACTCCCTTTCTTTGTACCGTGTACACCACCCACTAGTTGTTTTTTTTTTGTGTGTGTGTGTGTTGTTTTTTTTTCTGGTACCAAGGAGATCTGGTTACCAGATTTTCAACAGATGCTTTTATCATTCTCAAGTGGGTTAGCTATTTTCAGTCATCGCCCATTTCTATCTTTTTTTCGCTTTTGCCTTCACAACAATAAGTATCGTGGGAGTCAGGTGTCTCCGTAAAAGAGCCAAGAGAAGGCAGAAAGGTCACAAAAGTAAGAACCTAGGCTCTCACCTGCTGGGGACACATTTGCTGGGACATCCCAAGCAGAACGGGGAGTGAAGACCCAACGTGAAATACCACCATGGTTTGTGTTTGATATATGTCATGAATGCACTCAGCATCAGCTGAGTGAAGTTTGGAGAGTCACTCCATGGAGAGACCACAGCTGGAAAAGGGCAAACGAAAGAAAAATTCTTTGAACTCCAAGGCCAGTAACTGAGGCTTTCTATGGCTCTGGATTCAGTGCTGAGGTTGAAAAAGAAGAAAACTTTAATGGAAAAGGGACTTTCCTTCAGGCTAAGGGGTGGCAGAAAGAAGATTCACCTAGTTTACAAGCTATGAATGTACAGACTATACATCCCGAGCTTTCCCTGACATCAAGAGAAGCACAACAGAGCTCCAAAACCCAAGTTTTGATTATTCCCACTGTTCTTCAAAGGTGAAGTGCTTTAAAAAGGTAAAGAACTGGCACATTTTTTCCTACTAACACTATTTGTCTTTGAGACAAGCACTCCAATTATGTCTCTTTAAACACCAGCACGCTAGTGACATACTTCTGTGTACACACTATAAAAGGCAATTTCACACCACAAAAAAGGATAGGGTACATGTCCTCTGAATTTCACCATAAATTTTCCTTAAATTCTCTTTGGATGTCTTCCTGCATTTCATCCCATTTGGCCCTATGGATCAGATGTAACTGGAAGATACCGCTACAGGGTTGGCTGTGAATTCAGCTACAGGCTTGTAAAGGTGAAGTCAAGGAAGCCACATTTATGCCACGGAAAAGGAGTTCAGACCTGAGCCTAAGGCTTCTTAACAGCTGTTGTGCAGAGACCGAATAATGCTGAGCATTCAGCACGAAGCAAAAATAGTCATTGTTCTGTTACAAGTTTCAGTCAATACATCATTGCAGCAAGATGTCACACCGAAGCTGTGTCAATCTATGCACTGGAGGTAAAAATAAGAGAGCCATAAATCAGCAAAAGCCCAGAAGACGCACGCCAGCTCTTTGCAAGGAAAAAAAAAGATCTCTAAAGCGAGTCACAAGGGTCTTTTTTGTGTCCCTTGTCTTGTGACAAACTGTCATCCCTGGGCTGGCTTCCCCCGACCCAGTCCTACCCAACGCACATAATACAAAGTCCATTAAAAAAAAAAAATCCAAAACACAAGAGCCAAACAAATTTTACGCAGGAAAGGGGAAAGCTTGGAACCCTTCCAGTCTCTTGGGTAAAGACACAATTATGAGAAGAAAAATATAATCCACCCAAGAGACATAATTACATAATTAGGCCATAGGCTGTGCATAGGAAAGGTTCTTATAGTTCATAAAACAAGGAGCTACATAGGTGCAGTAACTGCAGTTAATTCACTCAATGGAGAAAAAAAAAAAAGATGTTTGTTTTTTAAATAGCTGAAGGCACCAGTTTGCATTAGACTGGAGAGCTTATTCTTCCAACTGCACACAGAGCCCTATTAGTGTCAACAGGAGCCACTCAGACGCAGGCAGAAAACAAGACCCCGTGTCTTTTTGTTCTTAAAAACTACACTTTTTTTTTTTTTTAACCCAAAGCAGGTAAGCCCTGTACCTGAAACTACCGCAGAGAACTGGAAATAAATAAAGCCAGAGGAATGTACGCTGTGGATGGGCTCAGGTCCTATGCAACAGATTGAACGCGGCCTACTGCCAAAATCCCACTGAGCTCCTCCTCCCTGACCCCTGCTCAGCTGAAGGTCTGCAGATACTGGTATGGTTCCAAAAAGGCCAGATCCAGCTCCCAGAGGAACCAGTTACACTACTGGCCTCCCAGAGCTGTGTCTCCAGGCCGGGGTGTGCAGAGGAATGGGCAGGTTTGAACCTCAGCGTAGGGGTCAGGCCTATGGAGCATCCCTGGTGTCGATGGTCATCTCCCCACTGACTCTCTGGGAGCAGAAGCGAATGCGGACTCAGCTCATCTCGCAGGCAGCCAGCCCAGCACGGGACGGAGTCAGAGCTGCCAGAAGATCGAAGGGAGGAAAGGGAAGGAAGACTGAGGTGAAATGTGTCCCTTTGTGCCCATGGGAATGACTCTAACTCAACCATTTCGAAGCCTTTGAGGATATCGAGTGTTATCAATGCTTTCTAAACTTCAGCTGGGGTCTGTGAAAAGCCTGCATCCAGTCAAAAGACAGAGCCGGAGGTCGAGGGTTTTCAGCAAACTGCAACAGCTGCAAAGGAGCCTCTTGCTCCCAAAACTTCTCTACCTCGAGAGGTGAAAATCGCCTGCTCAGAGCAGGGCTCCAGGCTGCAATGCCAGCAGGCATGGGACTGATGGGGGCATGTGGCAGGGACTGAGCCGGCTGGGAAGTCTGCGAAGTTGCATTAAAGCAACAAAACAGGAAGATTTTAATGAAGCCAAAAAGGTGCTTTAAGAAAAAGGACAAGCAGAGCAGAACGGGGCTCGAGTGGGATTGTTTTCCCACCGGTTCCCCTCCACCCTTCAACTCATCCCAGCATTGCGGGATCCACGCTGCCCTCTTCTTTTTGAAAAGCTTCTGAATTCAGACTTTGGATCTTAAAGCTTGTTCTGCGAAGCTGAGCAACAACACCAGCACAAACCGGCCGGGCGAGGGAGGGAGCAGGTGGGACCCCCTTGTGCGGCGATGCTCTGCCTTCACCTTCGCAAACATAAAGGAATCCGTGTGCACGTGTGCCAGGAAACGAGCTAAACATTGCTGGCATCGCGGCTCAGAGACATTAAAGACGTCTCGTATAAACAGAGGCTGTCACGCAAGCCCCGGTCCCTGCCTTAATTCCCTTTGCATGCTGATATCTGTTATGTTCTCCCCCTTCTCCTCGCTCTTTTTTTAGCAAAAGGGGGGAAGAGGGAAAGCAAGGGCTGTCCCGCGAAAGCGCAAGAGCTCCTCATCCTGACTTTATCATCCTCAGCCTAACCCCAGCCATATCTTTTCTGGAATAAGGGTTTCCTCCCCCAAAAAAAGGTAAAGAGCCCGCCAACTTCTGTTGCTTGCTGCAGCCACCGGCAGTAAAGATCAGAGCAAAAGGGGATGAGGAGCGGGAGAGAGAAAAAAAAACCTCCTTGAACTGGCCTCCGTCCAGCTGGCAGGAGGGGACGGTTTTCTTAACGCTTGCGAAACCCGATTACTTTAAAAGAACGAAAAGGGGGAGCGATGTAAACACATCCACTAAGACAGATTTAAGGCGCTTAGTTTAAATCTAGTCTAAGAGCTCTCCAGCGCTACACTGCCCTGCTCTCCAGACATCAATAAGGTGCGTTTTACATTTCTGGTTTTGTTTTACACCCCCCAAAACCAGGAGCGTATTGCAGGGTGAACGCTGCGGTTACAATGGGAATTCAGGCATGGAAGAAACAAGAGTGAAGCAATAATAGATGGATGCGTGCGTGTTTGCGCTGGATCTTTCAACAGATTGGTTTGCTGCATTAGAAGACTACTGTGTTTATATCCACGCAGAGAGTTTGAAGCAGATTGTTTAAACTCGATTAAAATGGGATATTTCTAAAATAAGCGTACTAATAAAATTCAGATGGCTAAAAAAACCTGAAAACGTGGTTAAAAATTAGGAAAAAAAAAAAAAAAAAGATGCCTTTTCAATCTACACTGGCAGGGGTAACATGATATAAACTCCAAAAGAAAATAGTCTTTACAAGTTTGACTTGAAGGATTATCTTGTGTATCAGCACCCTCTGTGGCAGAGTAGCATTTATCCACGTATCCACCCATGTTAATGCTGTTGCACAATTTACTACAGCCGTGACAGACAGATAATTGCTTTATCCACCCAAGTGTAATAAACGGAGTCTACTATGTTAATCCTCATATTCTTATTGTCTGCGAATGCCAAGTAAGGGAGAGACGTATGCTGAAAACCCTTCCCTCTCCTTCCAAAACTACTGGAGTTTACTCGTCCTCAGACCTGCTAAAGTGTTCTTATTGCATTCCACTCCCCTGCTTGCAGCGCCAAGTATTTTGAGTAGTATCAAGTTATTATTATACAAAGGGCACCTACACTCAGGCTACATGGAGGGAGAAGCCAGGAAGCAGTAGGAAAAAAAAAAAAAAAAAATTAAAACCAACCACCCTCAAATATCTTTTCCTACTCAGTAGGTAAAACAGGCCAAGTATTATTTGTTCCTGGGCATAGCACTGAAAGTAATTAACCTGTCCTTCTAAAACCGGACATTTATTCAGTTTGTGTGGAGTCTGTCTGACTGCTGAAAAATGTCATTTAGCTGCTGGCCCATCAGTGTTTTCCACAAAAGTCTATAAAGATTTTTTCTTATTTTGAATGTCAAAAACAGGCACATCCTTTCAAAGGTTTACAGATTTCTGGCGGCTGCGTGAGCTTAGGTTTGTGGCATCAAATTTGTAATGACAGTTTGATGGATGTCTCTCTTTCTTCCTCCTGAAAGGTATTAAGAATTGATGGCTCCCCCAGTAAAAACTACGCTCAACGCCGTTCTTTGCTCTTATTTATACACTCGAGTGTCTAAAAAAGTCTCGTGCTGCTGGCGACGAGTGGGTTTATTGGGGAAAATGTTACACCACAGAACGTATTCACCTTCTGTGCAATCAGAGCACTTGTACGAGCACCCACATGACGCTCAGGTTTTGAAGATGGGCAGCCTTAAGTGGCACATAAATGGTGCAGCTGGGCTTAAGAGAAGAAATGTTGACCTCAATATCCTGCTAACAATCCTGGAGGTGAGTCGCGGTTTTTATCCCCTTGTTATGCTCCACCTCTATCTGCCAACGCCACTGGGGGCATTTGTGTCTCAGGTGGAAGCTGGGATGGATTAACCTCTGCTTTTAAGGCTCTGAGGGAAAGAAAATGTCATTTAAAGGCTAAAACACAGCCAGAGGAGGAGATAGGATACACAGAGGAGAGCCTGGTGTTAGGAGTTTGCCCACTAGTGTTATTGAAATGGGAGGTATTTTATGCATCAGCCAATTATTATTTATTATTTTCTTTGATAATTTCGATGAGGCAACACAGAGCACCATTATAAAATCTTGAGTTGACGGCGAGTAGGGAGGAATCCTCCAGACTTTGGAGAAAGGGGTTGGAATTTAAAACGATCTTAGCAAACCGGAGAAATTATATTTGCCCTGTCATCAGGAAAATGGCGTGCAGTAAAAGTTAAGTGCATTGTACTGCAAATTGTAAAAGCTCAAATGCACCACAACAACAAATCGATTAACCAGCAACACTGTGGAGGAAGATCTGGGGGTGGGAGAGATTTGCAAGTTCAATGTGAGTCAATAATAGGATTCTGTCTTCTTTTTTTTTTTTAATAAAAAAAGAAATGCAGTTCTGGGAAAGATTAATGGTTAGGCTGTATAGAAGACATAGAAGGTAACTCTTCCACTGCTCAGAAGTGGTGAGACATCAGCTGGACTGCTTTATCCTGTTTGGGACACCACCCCCTAAGAAAGATAGAGATGAAGAGACAATCCAGAGGAGAGCAACAGGAGCGATAAGAGATTTAAAAAACATGACCCACATGGAAAAGTTGAAGGAAATACATTTGTTTAGTCTAGAAAAGAGAAGAGCAGGAAAGGACATGATAAGAGTAAAATGTTTTCTAAAGAAAACGGTAATCAATTGACCTCTGTGTCAGCTGAGAACAGAATAAGAAAAAGCTGGCTTCATCTGAGGTAGAGGGGATTTCAGAGATTAATGTATGATATTAGCACACTCCTTTTTAAGTATAAAAGAAAAAAACCACGAAACCCAGAATTGGTAAGTAAGTAGAAGGCACAGTACTGCAAGATTTAAGAGTTTGGACAGATGTCAGTGATGATCTAAGTATATATAATACTTCCTCTGAGGAAAAACGGACTAGGTCGCCTGAGGTTTCTTTTAGCCCTGCTCTTCTAGGACTGAGCGATTGTCTGTGCTTGGTTTGAGTCACGTACACAATATTTCTAACATGAGTACATCAAGCCAGGCAGCTCATGCAAACTGCGGGCCTGATGCTGCAAAGAGTTGAGCATCTCCAGCTGCCACGAAAGGGCCCAGGGAAACGCAGGTTGTGTCTGCTCCAGAGGAACAGGAGTTTGGAAATGCTGGTCTCAAACCCTCTGTGCCAGATTCCTACAGCTCTAACTTCAGAATAACCGCCATTTCTTTCCTGCACAGTGGACATTACAAGACTGATTTCACCATTCATTTAGCAGGCATGACTCCGAGTTTCCACTACTTATCGGGGGAGACACAAGAAAGTAAAACTAGAATTTCATGCCCAATGCTTCAGAGTGTTCCTGCATCCCCACACGAAGGTCCAGGAGACCATTAACAGGTTACTAGTACACGACTGGTTTTGGTTGTTGCTTTATTTGTCCATCTGCTGGTTACTTGAGAAGAGATGGTCCCGTGCAGCAGCCTTGGCCATTCCCTTCTGCTAAAACCTATGCGCTCCGCTTCACGCCAGTATGAAGAACAAGAGACATCAAAACGATGAACTTATTGGGGAAAGAAAATGCCACTAATCCTGGAAGCAAATATTTTGGACAACACACATATTCTACGAGAGCACAGGGAACTCCTCAATGTAGTGAGAGACTATGAAACCCTAGGAGGATTTTCTGACAAGACAGCCTCATTATTTGCATTATTTGCTCCTGGAAGTGCTTCATTCATAACTATCTCCACTGGATATTTTGTTTTTCCTTCGGTGGAAAAGAAAAGCTGCATTCTGCTGTGAGCTACACAAACACAAATCCCATCCTCGCTAGAGAAACTCCAGCCCTACGTACATTCATCTCACACTGAAACCTCCGAGCCCTAAGGCTGTTTAATAACATCGTGCCCAAAACTCAGCCAAGCATCGCGAGCGCACGAGACGCAAGTTGGTGGCCAAAGTTAAGCTCGTCCTTACAGGCTTTCCAGGTCGCTAATTCAGCGCCTAAGCCAGGTGTTTAACCTGCTCAGGGGCGATGCCTCCTACCGAAAGGCCCAGGGGGGACGAGGGGAGGGAGCTGAGCGACACAGCTGCGTTTGTCTGTGAGGAACGCCATATTTTTTTGAAGAGCTCTGGGAGGGGGCTGACCCTTTTCCCGACAGTTGTAAAGTTTGTTTAGTAACAGGGAGCCTCCTGTGAACTTAAAAACAATAGGAAAACAGAGGCCTGGAGAATAAATCTTGCCCCCTGCCCCGGCTGCCTGTGCGTTTGGCTACCAGAAGGTAACAAATCCCCAGGAATGTGGACGGCGGGGCTGGGGGGGGGTGGATGCGCCTGCGAGATGGAGCTGGAGGGTGGCCAAGAAAAGCAGCGGGCAGCGCCATTCACGGTGCGGAGAACCGCGCTGGTGCACAGCCGGGGAAAGGCCGCGGCCACCGCGGGCGAGACGTCCCCTCCAACTGCCCCGGCTGCTTCTGCAGGGAGCTGCACGTCCCACAGAGACCCCAAATACATCTACTGCCGCCAGACGTAATGAATTCAATAGACAGTGGGCTTCTTCTCAAGGAATAGTCGAGAAAATCAGTCTGAACGGGACGTGATTTTTAGCATCATAGAATCATAGAACAGTTTGGGTGGGAAGGGACCTCCAAAGCTCATCCAGTGCCACCCCTGCCATGAGCAGGGACATCTTCACCAGCTCAGGTTTCTCAGAGCCCTGTCCAGCCTGGCCTGGGATGTCTCCAAGGATGAAGCATCCACCACCTCTCTGGGAAACCTGGGCCAGTGTTACACCACCCTCACTGTAAAAACTTCCTTCCTCATGTCTGGCCTGAATCTCCCCTCCTTTAGTTTAAAACCATCATCCATTGTCCTGTTGCAACAGGCCCTGCTAAGAACTCTGTCTCCATCTTTCTTATCGGTCCCTTTTAAGTACCGAAGGGCCACAAAAAGGTCTCTCTGGAGCCTTCTCTTCTCCAGCTGAACACCCCAGCTCTCTCAGCCTGTCCTCCCAGCAGAGCTGTTCCAGCCTCGGATCATTTCTGGGGCTCCTCTGCCCCTCTCCAACAGGTCCATGTGTGTCCTGTGCTGAGGAACCAGAGCTGGACACAGAACTGCAGGTGGGGTCTCACCAGAGCGGAGCAGAGGGGCAGAATCCCCTTCCTCCACCTGCCCATACGCCAGGGGAGCTCAAAGCGCATTAATTTTTGATCACTGGGCAGGGCATGGCATAAAAGACATGGAAACCTCTGTCTTATCACTGGTCCCCTGAGCTTCTTAAAGAAGATTATCACTCACAGGCTTGGCTTTCACCCTGCTGTAACTACTCCATTATTTCCCTGCTAAACAGAAATCCATTCGGGCATTACTTTGTGGGTGCAATCTGGTGGGAACAGGAAAAATCAAAGAAACGGAAGCTGTAAATGCCTAGTTATAAAAATCACAAGTCGTTCAAACGGGCAGCTGTGAAGTTAATAGCTTTCAAAGATGTACACAAGCACATACATACAGCCCTACCTATAGATACGCGTCGAGGTTGGAAAGACATTTGAACGCGTTGGATCATCCCCAGCACATGCTTTGAATAATCTCTAACTATTTTATTATCATTTTGGTGAGTCATTAAGTTTGGATGCCCACTACAGTGCACCAGTGGAAAACAGCTCTACAACGCAAGAATGGCAAGGATATTTTATTCTGCTCTCTTAAAGCAGGCAGAAATAACCCTGAAGTACTCAAATTCTGGAAATACTCATCATCCCTGTGCTATTAATATCGGCTCAATAGCTCGTTCTATTTAAAGCAAGTTTCTTTCTTTGGGTTTTATTTTGCGGGTGGCAAATCCTCATTTAATTCGCAGGATAAAAAAGTATGAACCTACAATTGGAAAAATAGGATTGTACGGGGCCCAAGCATCTGCCAGAGCCATGAATAGAGGCTTTGCCACTGTCTTCAGTGGGAGAGAGCCTGGCCCTAAAGTCTTTACAGCTTGCACAAATCTGAATTTTATTATTTGCTTTGTTTTTAATGTCATATGACTCATTTTAAGGAATAATATAGCTGCTTCCACTGTAATGGTTACAGTTAAGTCTCTGCGAGGCCAAAGTTTGGTCCCTCGGTTATGGAATTTTAGATACAAGCCGTGTAGTCTACCTTTCAGCCTTACCACTTGCTTTTTTTCCACATAGAAAATAAGGCACACTCAAGCCTTTGCCACCATTTGTAAGGGAAAACACATACATTCCTTTTTCTTTAAGCACAACCCTGATTTAATTCCATCAAAGAATGACGGGAAATAGAACGCAAAGTGCTCTTCCCCTTTTGCCCAAGAAAAGTAAAACAAGCAATGCTAGTGATGCTGAAGAAATTGGATCTTTTAGTGGTGCATTGCTTTGGCTTTTTTTACAAGCAAAACTCATCTGTCTTGACCAATTTAAAGTAAAAAGGCAACAAAGAAAAGAGGGACGGAAAACTTTTTCCAGCTTCAACAAAAACTGTGAGGAAGTCAAAACTTAAAAAAAAAGAAAGTTATCTTTTTGGTAAAAGTCTACAAAGAGCTCAGCGCTATGACAAAGGAAGAAATTTGTTTTTTAACTCTTCTCCAGGTAGGATGGATCATTCCTAGTCCTTTCACTTCAGCTTCCCACTAGGCCTATGGGATTCTTCTCCTTTTGGCAGCAGAAAAGGAGTTTGGCTGTCACTGTCCCCATCACTGACCAGTTTTGATGCACAAATGAGTTATTTCTTCCTTGAAAGAAAACTCTGCGAGCAAATGACTCCCCTTCATCAAAGGACCAACACTAGACTAGGACTGAACCCCATTTCTAATCCTTGATGGATCTAGATGGCCAAGCAGGGTCTGCTGTCAAGTCTACCCCCCAGCATCTGGCAGCATTTCCAACAAGACATTGGTTTAAAGTCTTATATTCTTTATACAGCAAGGAAAATACTCTCCCTTCTCCACACTGCTGATAGTTCTCTGCATCTTTTTGAACAGAACATCTATCCCTGACACTCGCTCTCTCACCAGGTGTGGTACCAATTTACTTCCTGCACATCACTCAGATTTGAGAGTGAAAAGTGTTTTTTCCGGTTTTGCTTCTCTTTGATAAAATTTCTTGATAGTTTGAGAATGGCTGATATTACTGTTTGCTAATGCTCTGATGATGTCGCTTGCTTTCTTGTTGATTGTGGCATAAATCTTCATTAAAATAAATGGACGCACACCGGCATAAAACTGATGTAAGAGGATAATTCTGCTTGCCGAATTTAAAGTGAAAGTCAAGGCTTGCTCACTTGACAGTTGAGATAACTGTACCTCTACCAAGCTCTGTGGTTTTCACACCTTCGTATTCAGTGCTTGGATGTTTCCTTCTCTGCTTTCACAAAAACAGTGACGCAAAAACCTGGTCGAAGGCAGGGCTGGGTACCCAGCTCCTGATGGCTGCTGGGAATATCCCGAGCACAAGGATCCGGGTCCCATAGCACGGCAAGATGAGATATGCCCCTGTATCACCAAAACGTGTCACATCCCCCATCGCGTCAGACCCAGTGTCCCCTGCAGAAGTGTCAGGAGATGACATGCCAGGGAGAAGGATGAGGCGCATCGCAATTAAAACCTGCCCTTTGTATATTATTTTGCCACGTCTGTGTGAGTTAAGCGGCCTCATTTAAAGTAAAACAACATCATTTCCACTGGCTGTAGTTTCTAAAATACCGTTGCTTGTCCTAAACCTGAGCACAACTCATTCAGATGGAGTTTCTCTGTTATGCAGTTCTGGTATGTACACATGATGGTATATTCCTATGACGTGATGGTATATTCCTTCCGTGTCTAATTTTGTTCGGAGGCAACGTACTGAAAAGCAAGCGTATGTGTGTATGCAAACAAACACACCAGCACCCTCACACATGCTAAAAATGACATTTTTGTGTCTGCTCAAGAGGAAAAAGAAGGATTAATTAGGTACAAATGTAACAGTTTTCTCTAACTCTGCCAGGAGATGTGAAAGAGAAGCAGTCCTGTAATCACGTCTCTTCTGAGAATACTGACATATGGTTTTAACAGAGGTTTATTTCCTGAAGCAGGAGAGGACTGCAGATTCTCAATCCAACTAAAATAATTATGCAGACAATTTCACTCCATTACTTTTGGTGGAACCCAAGCTGTGTGGTCCTCACATGCTTGCTGACACCTTTAAAGAGACATTAAACCATTTTTACGTAAAATTCCCTTAATGGGTGGGATGTAGGATGAATTTCCTGGAAGATTAGCACCTGTCGCGTTGCATAAGGCTTGACTGTGACTGCTGCATTAATTCTCTTTGGTCAGTAGACAGCAAAACTGTGAATGAAGCCTCCAGAATACAGAGCAGCAAAGCATCCACCGTATCTCTAGAAAGGGAAAATTCTCCTCTTCCCGAGGTTTCCTGCACAATTATTTTACCTCCCACATTTGACCCTGAAATAGCACAGGACTTAAGTACAAATGGGTGCCCCACACTAAGTACGAGGAAATTGAAATATATAGGCTTAAATTTCAGCGTTGGGTTATGCTACGAGCGCAATGCGGAGGCTTTGCCGACAACTTTTTCCAGAACCACCCTGGGCTGCCGATCTTTCCCCTCAACTAGACAGACCTCCAGTCTTTCAGTCAACAAGGGGTATGAAACCGCTTCGACTCGAAACAATAAAATGTGTATTAAAGCACCACCTATCCAACTTCGAACGTAAACTACAGGAACCCTGTGAAAACAGAGATGTTAACCAAGACACACAATGATTAAAGGGTATTTTAAATGGAGAAGGGAGACCACCCTTAAAGCATGGAAATATCCCTTTTGGACTAAGAAGTGATCTGGCTTTCTTTTTTTTTTTTTTTTAGCAACTGTGTCTGATTTTAGTTACAGTAGTGAGTTTATGGAATTAGCACACATACTACATTTCAGACTAGCAAATCCAATTAAATCAGAAGCAAGCACACACATACTTTTAGTGTGCCAACCTGCCTATGGTGCTAGAAAGACACAATTCCCAACAGCAAGGGGGTGAGGGAAGGGGAGCAAGGCTTGACAAAGGATTTTTCACAGCGTAAAATGCTAATTCCTTTCAATCTAAAAGGTAAATTTAAAGAAAAAAGTGACCGGGATGCTCAGATCAGATCAGAAATCAGGTGTATACCAGCAGCAAGTCACAGGGAATAACCAAACGGTGCATAGGGTTGTTTTCTTGGTGATTTGCAAATCTTGGCGTAGCTTGGGGCTACTGAACGAGCACTTTCCTCCAGCAGGCATGGGAGCTCTGCAATGGTTAATGGCACATTCCGCACGTGTGTGGCCTGAATGGCGAGGAAACGGAGCAGGAAACATATTTCTGATCTTTTCCTAGCGGCAATTTCAACATTACGCTACAGATAAGTTATGGCAATGTCAATAGTAAAATCCATTTCTCAGTTCTTCGGCTCTGCATCTGCCACCACCTTCGGATTCTGCAGGCAGGATGGGTATAGAACGCTCCGCTCCAGGGAGAAGGTTTTGTGCTCAACTCCTGATCATACCAGATGCAAAGCAGTTTCCTCTCTGCCTTCCCTCCCACATTTTATCCCATCGTGTTGTAAGAACTGGGGAATTTTCTCCCATTCCAAGTCTGGGGAGCACGGTACTGGAAAAATCCCCTTCCTAGCTGTGGCATTGATACGAGTTACTGCTAAGCAATCGCACCCCTGATAAAATTGTAAGAGTGTATCACCATTATCAAAGCTGCCTTTACTAATACAACCAAATAAGGTTGGTTTGTTAAGTCAACAGTACTTTTCTCAGTCCCGTGCCCAAGCAAAAAAGCTCTGACGGAGCCTTTCAACACAGCGAAGAAATACTGAAGACATTAGCGACGGCATTGTCTTTCTGCAACGCTCTAAAAAAAGCTACAAGCGCATTTTTGTCCAAGTTGGACTTAACAATGCTCTCTCTCCCCCCAAACCTTCTGTTTTCAAAACAAAACCTAAATTTCGGGCCAACGTTTCCTGTGGTGCTCACTGTGGTTAAACAATATTTGTGAATTTTGCATGCTTGATAAGGTCTCTCAGCAGAAGAATTTGCTTGCCAACTGAGGTGTGGCAAATGGAGATAGAGGTTAAACCCAGCAGAAATGGCCCGATCCAGTTCATGGCAAAACTCCCATTTACTTTAAGAAAAGCAAGATTTGGGCCGATGCAGCTATTCCAGTCAGCATTTGGCTTTGTGGGGAAAGGGATTGCAGTTTTTCTTATGTTTTTCACTGAAACAGGAGGAAAATGCTCGAAAGGATAAGAGTGTTGGGGTTTGACCAGCTGCACCTACTCTTCACGCTCCATGCCACAAATGTCTAAAGTGGATCATGGGGAAATTACCCGTAGTGGTTTTGAGGTTTTAAATGAGCACCAAAAAAAAAAAAAAAGACAGGAAAACTGCGCTTGAACACTGATTCACTCTATAAATTGATTTAACTTTCTGACAGTTGAACTGGAAGTTCAAGGAGGCAACCAGATATATCAAGATGCAACCCTGCTTCGCAATCATTTAGTCAAAATGTCATCTTCTTCCTTGAGAAGATTTTGGCTCTCCAAAAGTATTACCCATTAATTGTGGAGTATTATGAGTCACGTATTTAACACACTTTCTCCCTAGTCTGACATGGACAAGTGAGACCAAACCTACATAAAGACCTGCTGAAAAGGCAGGACTATGACTATGTATAAAGAGTCAATCTTAGCTTAGCAATAAAAACAAGCGCCAATGCTTTACAAATGACCAGCAAGAACTGGTGTCCTCGCCAATCAGTAGCATTAGGCAATGTGGGGACTTTGCATGGAAGTTAGGAACTCAGCAGTCATATAAAAATGTGCTAATCGCATGAAGCAGCAGCGAAAACTCCTACGTGTGTGGTTATAATGGTTGGCATTCATGGGCCAACATTAATGTGCTGGTGAAAGTACAATGAGATCTCTGACCACAAATGATAACAACCTTAGTTTTATGCCGCACCCTGAAGGCAAAACTTTGGGAAACGCCAGTGTTCCCTCGGCCTTTTCAGAAATGGCGCAGACGGTTGGTTCCTTATCTTGATGGGGATTTCCACTCACCTTAATTCTTTAAAATGGAACCTCTCAAGTCTTTTTCCCTGTACCTGAACACACTGGATGGCTCTTTATTTGATTATTATATGCAGGCTTGGACTCACTTGTCCATGTCAGACTGGGGAAAAATTGTATGATACATGACTCATAATACTCCAGAATTCATGGATAATACTTTTGGAGAGCCAAAACCATCTCAAAGGCAGAAAGGAGTCTTAGTGCCCTGTGCTGAGGTCTAAAACAAATTGTCAACACTGAAAAAAACCCTAATTTCATGGGACATCTCATCAATTAATCTCAAAAGTATGGGCTCATTAGACACGATTCCCTTCTCGTCAGCACTGCTCAGTTCATTAGCAGGTTCTGAGGCACTCCAGATTATGCTCTCTCACATGCCTCAGAAACTACTGAACTTAAATCAATGTCATTAATATGATCATTCGAAACCTGCTGGCTGTTTGGCTTCTAATGGAGCAACTAAGAGGGAAATAATTTATCAGCCAGCAGCACAAAGAAATTGGATTCACTTATTTCTTTCCCGCCTTTTCCCGTTTGATTCCTTACAAACCTAATCCATCTTCTTGTCCTCCCTTTTTTTTTTATTTTCCGGCAGTTTCCTCCCCAAAACAACAGAGACCAGCAAACATTTCCTCTCTGATGTCTCTTGTTCATAATTTTTTCCCTCCTTCTCTTTGCATACATAGTTTTTGGTGCTTTTCCCTGTTCCCATTCACTAACCTTTCATTGCTCTAGCCAAAACAGCACGAGACATTTAAATCTACTTTCTCAAAAACTACAATTTTAGTAATCTGTCCTGCTTCTCTGTGAACGATAAGCCTTTAGACATGGGTATGCTACTGGAGAAGTTATTTACACCTTGGCTATACCAAATACCCTTTACTCTGTGGTTGCACCTTGGCCAATGTGAGGAGCAGCAGAAGCATAGGTACAAATAACAGAGCAAGAGGAGAGAATTCACCATTTCCACAGGTTTTCTACCTGAGCTTTTCTGCTTCCACAAACGGGAGGGACGTGCTGGACAGGAACACGCAGAGGAACACACATGGCATCCCAAATTGCTGCCACGTGTTCACTGCTGCTAATGAAAGACAAGGTCAGCAAATACGAGAGGCTCCGTCTCAGAAATATTTATACGGGCAGCAAGGAGAAGTGACAGAAAAGTAAGTTATTAATTGCAAAAGACAACAAAAAAGGTCGTTGCAATACTCCGAGCCAAAGTGAAACGGGATTTCACATTGACTGCTTTGGTACCTTGCATTTCGAAATGCATCGAGCCAAACTCTTCACAAATGACAATTCATTACTGCCTGTAATGTAGAAATGAATTGGCCCAAAAAAAAAAAAAAAAATCTCATTAATGTCAGGCTGAAGAATTCCAGATTAAAACTGCCTGGAGGTTTTTCTCCCCTCTAATAGATCTCAATTATTTTTTTCCCCCTTAGGGAAGAAATGGCCAAGTCGGTCTTGCAGCAGCAGGTTCATGGCTAGCAGACTGTCAGTATTTCCAGGAGAAGCCTCCGTTTTCAGGGTTTTCTGCGAGTGTTGCAGAGCTCACTCAGACTAACATATTCTTTGCCTAACAAACTATAAATTTTTAACTAACAGTTTAAATAATAAATCTTGCTTAGGCGCTTAGCTAACGGGAACTCACTTTTTTCGGAGCTCACTTTCTGTTCCCAAAGCAGAAGCCGATCTCCGCGAGAAGTTTAATTAAAACCTGGTCACTGCCCACGTTGCAGCCCCTGCTTTGCATCACGAAGCTGGGATGTGCTGTCAGGATGGGGGCAACCGAGCCCAGCACAATCAGGGCTCTGTTCACGTGGCCTCTGCAGGTTGCAGCAGTGCCAGCTGATGAGGTGATCACACTTGGCCTTTCTCTGCTGGCAATCACTCATCTTCCACTGCAGCTCCTGACAATTTGGAGCAGGGCTGTGCTAAGCCAACTCATTTTGAGCGATGCTGATTAGAGGAGCACTGGGGAATGGTGTCTTCCCCAGGCAGGATGGAAGAGGAGATTCAAGGAGCCTCCAGGTCACCCAGCCCCTGGGATTATTCCTGATATGCAGGGCAAAGCGATGTGCCCTCCCCTGGCATGGATATATCGTCACACCAGTCTACAGGGCTCATATATTTCCTGATTTTCCTGGGGACCTGCAGGGAGGCCAAAGAACTTTTGGCAGGTGCCTCCACCCTGACATCTTCCGCCTTTCCTGCTGTATCTGCAGTAGGTTCTGCCATCATGTTCCCCCATTGGACGTGACCATAAGAAATGCTGAATGTCAAGTCCACCTAAGCTAAGGACGGAGCTGACCCACCTTCTTCACTTTTCCTCCCTTACAAAAATGTTATCTCAATCCTCAGGAAAAAGACGGGAGCATCGCCATGGACATGCATGTTTATGAACATCCATGGACCTCCGGTATTTACATATAAGAAACAGATGTCATTAGGGACACCAAGAAGATAGTATGGGGACAGACACCACTCGCTAGACCATTGCAAACACAGAGCAGAGGAACAAACCAGAGCAGAGGATTACAAGTTAAGGAACTGGAAATCTTACCCATTTAAAGAGACTGCAGAAGGTGGAAAAAACCAACTCACCACTTTCTCAAATCCCTTGTCTAAGGAGGGTGATAACATGTTAAGGAAGAGCAGACTAAGTGCATGTTGTTATAAATCCAGAGGTACAAGTACGGATAACTCACTTTGAGTTGAAACGAATAAATGAGTTAACGTTGCCACTGAAAATCAGAAGTGATGCTAAGCTGTGACTTACTGAGCCGGGCTGATAGTCTGCCCACAGTCACATTGCAGCCTCACTTTCTCGCATGGAGCTCCCGGTCGTGCTCATTGCCTATGTCCCGGAGAAGTGTTGCAACTTCTCCCTACTCAGCAAGCACGGGAGGCCACAGGGGATTTCAAAAGCAAATTTCTTAAATCAGCTCTTGGCTGCTATACACTAAATATTATAGACTGTGGGAATTATAGAGCTCAAGGTAAACAAATAGAAGGTATTTTTCCATACCCAGAATGTATGAGAAGTCAAGACTTGTAAAATTCAGAGCCTAAAATACCTCTCAAAGCTTCTCTAAAGAAGTCTCTCCCCAGCCAGGCTGAGAAATAAAAAAAGCTCTGTTTTGAACGAGCCCCGTTCTCCTGTGAGCAACAGTGGTTGTGGGGCTGAGAGGAGAACCCGCAAACTGTTCTTATGCAAGCCAAGAAACCCAGCTAGGCTAAAGGATTCAATCACTAATTTTTAAAAGAGAAACTAAATGCTGATCTAAAACTTGGCCTGACTATTGCCAGTATAGGACCATGCAGATACACAACCAGTTCCTGGGGTGGGATAGGTTACCATGTCCTGGACCAGGGTGGGAAGCATCAGTGCACGTCCTCTCTGCCTGTTTCAAGTGTGCAGTGATTCTACTTATCTTAAGCCTCTTTTATTGAGGGCTAAGATAAATCAAATCAACTTACATTTATGGGGGCCAAGAACACCTACGAGGCAGCTACTGTGGCTCTGCTGACGTGGAAATACAGACATCCCCTGTTACTTGATCACGCATCTAAGCCCTGAAATTTTCCCAGTACGGACTCAACTGGGAGCTGAAATTAAGTCCAATTTCAGGTCTACCTTCTTTCAGACTGAAGTGGTGCACAGGTCTAGCGTTAACACTTCGCAGCAGGGTAAATTCCACGCATACATACCAAAGCTGTAATGATTCTGTAAGTTAAATATAAACAGTTTTGTTTGTGTTGAAATATTTGAACATGTGTCTGCAGTGTTGGGAGCCTGGATAACAGAAATACACGACTGCACAAGAATCGGGTGATGGTAATTATGGAATGGAAAACAAAAACTCATGATAGGCAGTTTCATAAGTATGCAGTGCTATTACGTATATATATGCATATGGAACGATACAATATAATAAAAGAAAATGCAAAAAACTCAATAAATACCAATAAGAAAAATTTAAATGTTAAAAGTCCATCTCATTGAATAAGTAAGAGTGTGGTTGGAAACACAGCAACAGACATTTATACTCAAGTCTTCAGCATTTCAACTCCCTTTGCAATGTAAAAACAATGGTGCTCTCATGAAAAGGCCAAATTCACAATGCAGAGACTGCTCCTCCCCACCAGGCAGGGTATTCATTATTATTTTAAATGTGCAGAGTCTAAAAAGCTATACAAATATTTAAGCGTGGTGTCTACCCTTTTAATTCTGCACAAAGTCATCTTGTTGTTTCATCAAGCACTTGGCATCAAAGGTTTCCTTTATGTGCAGGTGTGAAAGGTGTGTGTACGAATTAAGGAACGATCCCACCAGCTATTCAGTCTGGAGGAGCACATGAAAGAACCTGATTCTACCAACCCAAGGGATTCATTTTTACTCTGAACTAGGATTCCTGGGCTCCAGAGCTGCTCTTTGCACACCCAAGACTCACACTGACTTCTGCAGGATTTTTGCAGGAGTCCCCATGCTAGAGAAATGTTCCTTTACTACAGGGATGGATACAAACAGCTACGTCTGCCTTTTCTATCAGCAACCGTTGTCTGAAAATGTCGAATGTATTTGGTGAGATTCATTTTCAAATGAGCGGCACATCCTGATCGGTGCAAGCGATCTGTTTGGTTTTACGTCTTTTTTTTCAGTTCAGATAGGGAAATTGCCTTTCTTCCCCAAAGCGAGGGTTGCCAAGGCCCACGTTCTCCCCGCAGCTCCAGATGGCTGTGACTCCAGGCATATATTCTGGCCAGTAGTCTCAAGGCTGGGGTTAAACAAGCAGTTTGTTCCCCTCTTACATAAGCACCGAAAGACAATACTACATTCGAGCTCATAAAAATATTTTAATTGGTGATGATTTCCAGACAACTATGTCAAAATTAACTCAGAGTTGATGCCCACTTGCTTAAATTTCATTCATCTGGGTTCAAATTATTTGCTTAAAAGAAGAAACATTTCCTTTTATACACACTTCGGTTTCAACCTCCAAAACCATTGCTAGAAATTACTCCTAACCACCCAGTCGGCTGCCTCAGAAACCGAGCTCAAATCCATCACTTTAATGACATCAATAACAAATACACAACTTTAAACTCTATTGTGAACAGTGGCATACCGAGGAGCATGTGTAGCTGTCATCTCGTTAGTCACTAGAAAAACACCAACGAAACCAAAAGAGCCTAAACCATGACAAATTATTCAAGAGTTTAACCTGAGACATTAATGAGCGCTAAATAGCTTGTTTTCATGCTTGCTTAAGGAGATTTGTTTAAAATCCCACCGACCAACCCTGAATGTCGCTTGGCGAAGCCGTTCGTTCTTGTCAAGCTGGTTTTCCTATTCCAGCTCAAACAGCAGGTCGCAAATGTTTGGTTAAGGATGCCTCTGCCTTCCCCACCCCGCGGGACACACACCCAGGCACCGGCTGCAAAGTTTCCTCCCTTCGGCTGCACAGAAGTGGCCGATTCACTCCCCAAAGTCAGAAAAAGTATGGCTGATAAAGCATATGCATGGTGTTCATTCAACAGTCAGCGGTATAAAAGAAACCTGGAAAGGATATCTATGCATCCAGGACTTTCGTCTTTTCAGACCTTCTGTTTTGCCTTGGGTTTGTCTCTCTTGGCTGTACTAGCGTAAAGCTCCTAAGCAGGGACTAGAAGGGCCTGATACTTGCCGTTCTCTGAAAGGAGCACCAGGTATTTAACTCTGAGTAAGGGCTGATTTAATGAGAGGCTCACTCCTACAAGCCACCTTTATCCCCTGCAATGTCTTCAAGGAGTTGAAGGAATTGGGGTCTGGAACAACTACGTATATCTACTACAACTACAAATACGGAGTAGCAATATATGGAGCTTAAAGCTAACAGGGTAGAAAAAGAAGCCCACTTCTTTCCATCTTGAGGATGGACTAAAATAAAACAGATATTTCCATTTATCAAAGGAAACCAAGACTTTCTGACTCATGTTGGGATATACCTTGCATGGGAATATGCCTTATAAACATAATTCTGGTAAAAAAAAAATATATATTTTCACCATCTTCCCATACTGATGCCACCTCTGGGGTAGAGGACTGCCACTATTCATACTTCACAGCAGGAGAACAGAGGCCAAGAGAAAGAGGTACCCAGTTTCCACTAATATCAGTAAGTCTGGACATCTGCTTAGAGGGATTTTCAAACGCATGAACGTCATAAAGACATCAGAGGCAGATGACAGACCTGGAGGACCCACGTTCACATGCACCAGCCACTGAACCATCCTCCTACATCCCCGCCTTACTCATGTGGCCACAGAGAGCTGGTCTGCAAAACTTCCTGATGTGAGAATCAAAGAAAGGAAAAAAAAATGGTATAGGGTAGGAGTGTTTCGTTCTCTTTAAAAAGAAATATTTCTTCTAACAGACAGTCTTTATGCTGGTGTTCCAGATATGTTAACATTGCTTACAGTCTAAATCGTCATTCAAACAAGACATGAGCAGGCTTCCAAAACAGAAGCAGTCTCGAATGCACTCCAAAAAACTGCGTTGTGCTCCGATGTAAAACTATTCTACAGTCCATATGGGAGATCTCAAGTATTCGCTGAGTCTGGCTTTACTTTTAAGGGAATTTGTGTTGGAAGAACCATTTTATTTTGACCAAATTGTTTTTTTATGCCAAACCCTTCTTCTTCCTTTTCTTTTAAATTTTGGGTCAAATTTCACTTGACAGTACCCTCTTTGAAGAGATGACCAAGTATACGCAATTGTTCCATGTTGCACATGATCCCTAAAACCTCATCTCTCCCCAAACTCATGTCCTTATAAAAATGCGAAGCCGCCCCATGACTTCTCATAACTAAGTCATTCTGCATGCTGAACGTAAATTAAGTGAGGGGTTTTGGAATTTTTTTAATAACTCGTAAAGCTGGGAAATTTTCAGCGTGGATTCTGGAACCGAAGCTCAGGGCACGCTGAACTAATGTAAAAATGTAAATGTAAAAAGATATGACCCATAAGTGACAAATTAAAGAGAGAACGCAAAGGGTTTGTAGAGCGCGCTGCCCTCCACTGCCGACTGCTTACACAGTGTGGAAACTCTGGGGTCAACATTTTCTGGCAGCATGAGACAATAAAAAAGGCATAAACTCGCCGTTCATGGTAAAGCTACTGCGTCTGACATAACAGTAATGCAGAGGCCCAGAGAGGTGACTGAACCCTGGCTCCCAGCTGCATCAATCCCTGCTTTAATCACCCTCCTGACAAGGCTTCTCTTTCAGCTCTCAAACTGCTTGGCTTTTGAGGATGGGAACACCATGATAGTAAAAGACATGGGGAAAAACTTAAAGTTGTAGCACCGAGAAGAATGAAGCTGTCTGTGCAGGTGCCTTCTGCTCAGCACTGAAATCTGCCTCCAAAAATAGTTATCATAGAATAGTTTGGGTTGGAAGGGACCTTCAAAGCTCATCCAGCGCCACCCCTGCCATGAGCAGGGACATCTTCACCAGCTCAGGTTGCTCAGAGCCCCGTCCAGCCTGGCCTGGGATGTCTCCAGGGATGGGGCATCCACCACCTCTCTGGGCAACCTGGGACAGTGGTTTTCCACTCTCAGTGTAAAAATTTCTTCCTCACGTCTAACCTGAATTTCCCCTCCTTTAGTCTAAAACCATCACCCCTTGCCCTATCGCAACAGGCCCTGCTAAAAACTCTGTCCCCATCTTTCTTATCGGCCCCTTTTAAGTACTGAAAGGCCACAGTAAGTTCTCCCCGGAGCCTTCTCTTCTCCAGCTGAACACCCCAGCTCTCTCAGCCTGTCCTACCAGCAGAGCTGTTCCAGCCTCGGATCATTTCTGGGGCCTTCCCTGGACCCTCTTCCTCTCTGGTTGCTTTAATTTAAAATAAAAGCCACGTAGCAGAGCGCTCATCCCTGATCCCTGCCTCAGCAAGTGGCGAACCACTCGACAAGGAGCTGGCTCCCTGCAGCGCCATTTCTTGAAGCAGTTCCAAAAGAGGAGATTGTGTGTTTTACACAGAAGGAGGGAAAGATTTCTACACAGGAGCAGATCTCAAGTGTAACTTGCATCACTGCCTGCTTCCGATCAGCTCCTCCGATTTACAAACCAGTCAAAACAGCTCTCGTCGCTGGTTTTAAATAGGCCCAACATCTTCAGCAGCTCTGGGTCACATAAAACAGGAGAAGGTAAAAGCGAGTGTTCTTTCACTGGCTGACGTGTACCCAAACCAGCACAGACTCTGCCTCCGGATGCACCTATCACCCATCGTATTTTTGCAGAAGGACTATTTGTTTGCCCTGGATTTTACACAGCTCCACATGGGATTGTGCCAAGCCTGAGGTCCGGATGGTGGCTGGACACGGGTTGTGGCTGCCTGTTACCTGAGCTAAAGGGGACTCAGACAGCCGGGCACAGCTGGCACTGAGAGCTATTTAGGGCAGAGTTAGGGGTAGAGGGTTTCAATGTTAACTTCCTGTGGTTGTTGTTCTTAAACACAAGAGTCTTTTGCCTAAAAATACTCTTTTCAGAAGCACCGTTGCCCGCATTGGCTCTCTCGGTGTGGCAAAGGGAGGCTGAGGTGCGGGAGCGCTCTCAGCCAGGAGGTCCAGCTCCGCACCCCGCTCTGCCACCCAAACCTCTCTCGGCTCGCACTCCGTGTGTGTTACAGCCTGCAACGCCTGGGCAGGCCGTGCCAACTCACTTGAAGTGTATGCACACCAAATTACGCCTCTGAAGAGGCTAAGGGTGGGGAAGGAGAGTCCTGCCAAACGCTGGTGCCCGGAGGCACGCTGCCTTCTAACCTGCAACGCCTCCAGAGCCTCTGCAGGCTGCGGTGGCCCTTGTTTCGTCTTCTACAAAGGCTGTTGCCATCTCCAACACGTCCCCTGCACGCAGGTACGAGCGACATCGTGCTCTCCTGTGCTGCTGGAGATGGCATCTCACCCATCGCCTGTCGGTCACCAGCCAAAGGCCCAACCTGTTGAAGTCAACAGCGGAGCTGCTGCAGCCCACCAGGAGACCCTGCCAACCGCCGAGTTCATTTTCTATGCAGGATTTCCACTGAAGCGAACAGATTATTTCTCAATGCAAATTAATACCACAGTAAATTAGATATGCTAGAGGTGGGGCCGGTAGCACTGCCTATCGTTAAAGTTGCCCAGCGTTTCCCATTATAAGACCCTATTTTCAGTTTCTTGCAACTTTACCGAACTTCGACTGCTGGCATTCCATTTCGTCTTGCATGACTAAAGAACATTTCTCCATTAATTTCAACCAAAGTGGCGCAGACATTCCTGGAAATCAGTTAGCTCAGGGAAAACATAGCACCTCGAAAAACATTTTTGGCAATCTTTTCTTGAAGGAGCTTTTTTGTTGCTGTATTTTGGAGTGGAGATTCGAAACTTGGCTCAGCAGGTTGGCTCTGTTTTTTTCAGAATCTCCATGGTAATCCATCCGTATTTGGTAAAATGACAAAACTTTCGAAAACAAAATTTCACAGAATGGCAAGTCCTTAGATTTTATCAGCTAAAAGCTTTGATTGCAGCTTGGCAAAGGTAGCTGATTCCTGGCCCACAGATTTTTATGCTCCTGCCACACGATTTTTTGTTGTGACAATAGTTAAGTTGCATAAAACAAAGTGTTCCCAGAACAGATTCACTGTGTCTTCATACTTTTCCCAGTGCCTGGTATGAGACCTTCAGATTTATTCTTCAGAAGCACTGACCATTCACCGCTAACCCAACCTGAAAGCAGCATTTTGAACGCATAAAGCACTATATATTGTTAGATCTCTAAAAAATAAGAGTAAGTGGGCATGCTCTACCCCACAGGACATTGCTGGCCCGTGGATAAATCAGCACATGCTCTTACAGTGAGGACTGTTTTGTCACACATACATAAGAGCCATGAATTAAAGTTGGACTGATATCTGTAATCTTGGCATTTCCCAATTCGGAGTGCTAAGACACAGACTTTTCCCACTGTAATTTTTGTCTGTAGTGTATGCATAAAGTAAGACTTAGAGCTAGAGGTATCTGCCCTTTAATCAAAAAGATCTATTTCTCCTATGCCAACACACTATTTATCTGATGTGTAAGTATCCCCTTGTTACACACCTTAAATCTGCTGTTTTCACCTTTACACCAAGTCACCAGAGAAAAACAATTCTCCTTTTAATTCTCAATGCTGCACGGCATGTACATAGTTAACGAGGTGTTTACTTTGCATCCCACACAGAAGTAAACACGCTTCCCAAAAAGCTTCCTTCATCCTTGAGCTGGGCCTAAAGAATAGCCACTGTTAACTGAATTTTGCAAGCACCAAGTCATTCCTGCTCTTTCCTACTCGTCTATAACAACGAGCATCTCTACAAGCCAACTACTATCAGGTTTCTCTTTCGCTGCCATCTTTCAGCAACAGCAAAGATCGAGAAGAGTGAAACTACTAACACAGGTCGGTAGTTTGCAAACATACAAAGCACAACCCCTACCTAAATACCGAGTCTGCTGTAATTCTACTGTCCCAGATCTCAGGGCTGGTTATGACTGCGTGTCATATCACAGGCAACAAATACTGCTGTGTGAGACCTCTTCATGGCACTAGTAGGCATAACCTGGGCTTACTCTTCCAAAGTAAAAGGTAAAGGCTAATTAAACTGTCTGAGTCTGCTGTGAAGCTGATGAGGATCACGTATAAAAGCCAGACAACTGCTGAGCTGTAGGGGCCGCTACTTTTGGGAGAGGAACAGTAACGAACACATCACATTTTAAACCAGGATGCATATTTCTGTACTGAGTGCCCGAGAGTTTCAACCAATCAGGCACGGAAGAGGAAAACATAAAAGATCACAGAGCGGTTATTTATGTGAAATGAGGTTCACCAACATCCTAAATTGTAACAAACTTCAGAAAGCGGCCCTTCAGTCAGGCTGTTGAAAAAGCATGCGCTAAATCCCCCTTTTAGAAGGTTCAAAGAACAATAAAAAGGAGTATAAAGAAGGATTTAAAAGCCATGTGCTGCTGCAGTTGACAGTAAGCCAGGTTGCTTGTTCACAGCCGATGCAGGTATCTGCTCAGCACTGAGCACCAGCCCTGTGGTCACAGCACAGAATCACAGAATCATTTCGGTTAGAAGAGACCCTCAAGATCACTGAGTCCAACCATAACCTAACTCTAGTACTAAACCTAAGAACCTCATCTACACGGCTTTCAAATCCCTCCAGGGACGGTGACTCCACTGCTTCCCTGGGCAGCCTGTTCCAATGCCTGACAACCCTTTCCATTAAGAAATTTTTTACCAATGTCCAATCTAAACCTCCCCTGGTGCAACTCGAGGCCATTTCCTCTCGTCCTATCACTTGTTACTTGGGAGAAGAGACCAACCCCCTCCATGCTACAACCTCCTTTCAGGCAGTTGCAGACAGTGATCAGGTCTCCCCTCAGCCTCCTTTTCTCCAGGCTGAACACCCCAGTTTCCTCAGCTGCTCCTCATCACACTTGTGCTCCAGACCCCTCACCAGCTTCATTGCCCTCCTCTGAACTCTTTCTAGGTCCACATTGCTCCATGTCCCCTCTGCAGTCAGAGCCCACCATCACTGCACTCTGCCACTTGTAAATACTTACGGTGGGATAAACCAGCTCTGACACCTGCATACATCTCTCTTAACTGCCACAGGCCAGAGACGACTCACTGAGACATCATATCCAGCTTTTAAACAACTACAGCTAAGGAGAGTCAATCCACCACGCGCGTCTCCGAAAATTTCACCCATTTTCATTTTGACTGCTTAGCTAAAGAATTAAAACACTGAATAATCCACAGCTCTATCGCTGAGCCCTCTTCTGTAGTCAACGCTTCTGTCTGCAGAGGTGGTAATTTTATTATAGCACTGGTTTATACACAATTGTTCAAAGACATTACAATAGACTAAAAGTAGAACTGGACCCATAGCCCAGATCATCAAAGCCAAAGAGTGCCCAGTGCGAAAGCAAAAAGTATGTTCCACAAATCTAGGGCTCATGGTGATAAGAGACCCAAGGAATGAAAAGTTCAAGTAATTTAATTGGTATCCTAGAAACCTGGAAGCAACTCTATCACATTTCATATGTCTAAACTGATATATTAACTAGATAAATTGAATTAATTGAAGTGTATTGTTGTCTAAGGATCTGAATGTGGGTTTTTGTTTACATACGTACCCATGCAAAAAAAAAAATATATCTATTCCATGGATAACACCCTATGTACTCCTAACCAGTGGTTTGTACCACACAGCAACTGTGTATGGTATTTCTAGGTCTCTATTCTTTTCCAGCTTCTATACTACTGAGAAACTTGGACTCATCCATTTCTTCCACAGCACATTTCTGTGCTTGTGGAGGTGATGATTTTCCTATTGAGCTCTAAGAGCGACGAAACAAACCACCATCAAGTGCCTCTGACCGCACGTGATATTTAAGACCACGTCTGCCACTGTGGGGACGCAAGAATGAGAAAACGCACGAAGATTTAAGGAAGCAGACAACTAATTGGCATTACTCACATGGATCACAGACAGGCAGGAAGCAGATTCTCCTACACTTGTAAGCACCCTGATTAATACCTGTTTGGCATCCTGAATTTAAATTAGCAGGGCTACTGAAGCAGCAGGGTATTATGAAGTTGGAGTAAAGTTCACAAAATGCACGTACAAGAGTTTGAACAGTGAGGGAAGAAAAGAAAAAAAAAAGATGCCGGCAATAATCAGGTAAAAGGGTTTGCCTTCCCACGCTGTGGGAAAGATTACATCTCAGAACCAAAGGAGAATGGGCAGCATGTTAAGTTTGGATAAGGAAGGAACAATTAATATGTTCTGATGTGAAGCAGGAACATTGGAAACATATTTTCCAGCGTTCCCCAATATTCTTCACCTTTAAGTAACGCCTATGAAGTGTATTATCATCTTTATATTGTTTCTTATGCAGCTGCAATATTCCAGTTAGGGTGAGAATCTTTTTGAATATTACGCCTACAGCTAAATAATCTGAGTTTTAATCTCAGCCGTTCACACAAGCCAAACTGAGCAGGACCTGAGCAGCACTTGAGTACCGAAATCCTGCAAGACGTGATAATGATGCCTTAGTAGAGAGCATCATTTTTGAAGGTGTGTGCCTGTTGCAGCGATTATGGCAGCTGTACAGACACCTCTAAGTCAGCTTTAGATGTCTCCTTCCATTGTCAGAAACGTAGCATAGACTGTTCACATTTTAACCGAAGACAAAGCATCCACCCAAGAAGCAGGGCAAACAGTTGGTTAATCCAGGCTCCATGTAGCTGTGACTGCCCTACCGCTACCTGAGCTACCTGCTTTAAAGCCAACTGAGGTTGGCTGAATTTCACAGCAGTCACTAGGTAAACCTTGAGAGTACAGTATCTTCTGATCTCATCTGATTTCAGCCATTCCAAAACCAGGGTGCCTAGTCTAGGCTAGTCATCTAGCCTCCGTTTATAATCAAGGGAAAGGGATGGACAGCTCGAAAGGGCAATTCTTCGCCCTCTTAGATAGGCATCAAGATAGGTGGGATGAATCACTCTCTGCAAGGGCCTGTGCCTCCTCATTCACTTCAGAGGAACCCTACCCTACACGTCTTATTTTTGGAGAGCTGAAAACCACGCTCAGTCAAGAGCGAACCACTGTTGTGCTGAGTAAGCTGGTCTGCTGCAGATGGGATATACAACAGGGGATCTGAGCAGACAAATGTGTTAAGAAACCCAGTTCTTCCGAAGAGCAAGGCTTCCGCAGCATGAGATCATTACAAAGTTTCTTCTCCTGAAGTTTCAATTAAGTATGATATTCTTCCTCATTTCCTCTTCTGCATTCCTTGTCTGGTTAAATCAGCGTCTGTGTTTCACGGCTGGGATGGCCATGTTTCAGTGGAGAAAGAAGTTTGTAAGGAGATTAAAAATAAATTTCATACAAAATTAATAAAGAAATTTGGGATTGCCAGCAAGGAAGGACTACATAAGTATTCGACTTACACTACTCTGATCCAGAGTCTCCCAAATACATGTGCACTGTTCCCTGCTTGCCAACCCACTTTGGAAAGTGGAGGGAGAGGTAGAAGTGCTACCTTGAACTGTGAGAAAAAAATGCTTATATTATTAGCAACAAACTAAACGCACCACAAAAGCAAAGGCATACAAGAGTTTAAGTTCTCTTGGGAGGAAAGTATGGAACAAAATGGTCTGGGAAAGCTACTCTAATGCCTTTTTATACCATTTTCTCCACAGTACCTACATGCAGGACAGTCACAGACTTACAAAAACCTCTTTCACTTTTCCTTTCCTCATAGTTGTGCTGTGTGGAGATAAAGGGGGGAACTCACATTGTTGACTTAATCTGTTTAGTTGTAACCCTTTTGCCCACCTGTATTTTTAACGAAGACTGTGAGCTATCCAGGGCAAAACTCTCCTATCATACAACTACATAGCACCGTGGGGCCATGGTTTGATTTGTAACTTGGAGGGCACTTTTGAATACAAACAGCAATAGCTGCAATATCCAAAAAGCACCGCGATGCTCATCTTACATGCCAAACGTACTACAAATAGACTGTTTGGAAGCAGCGTTCCCTCTACAATGGGATGGAAACAATCTGTTCTGTTGACAAATACAAACTGAGACTGCATTACTATTGGTGAGGATATCTTAGGGAATGAATGGGTTTATGCTCAGACTTGCCCATTTGTCTGATACAATCTTCTAAAGACCTCTTCCCTCACACTGTAACAGTCAATACATGGTCACTCTGCCACCTCCCTGGGCAACAATATCCCCTTATGGAGAGTCAGCCGGTGTCACGTAGATCCCTGAGGTTTCAGAACTGCAGCGTAGGAACTCAAGCCAGGAGCGAACTAAATAGGTTTCGCTTTCATCTGACGCTACGCACTACGCCAGCAGATAAAAGTTATGATTACCTCGAAATAAATGATTTTTACTCTCATAGTCTGTTCCTCAGACGATGAGGTTTTATGCACCAGCCCTAATCCAACCTCGGCGGAAAAAACAAGAACTGAACCGGTCCTCCGGATGCAGCTCCCACCCGCACCAGCCTCTTGGGCACCTTGTTCCAGAGACGTGCGCCGTGGTAACTGTAAGAAGCCCAGCTCTGTGGGTTACACACCCATCTCAAACGTAAAGCCAAACCACCGGCACATACAATGTCTGTCACCTTTGATGAGGAACACCTGAATCATCCCACCACCTTCTTACAGCCTCTGGGAACGCTCAGGAGTTCCAGCCCCCAACTCGTGCGGTTTCGTGAAATTACACATTGGCGAAAAATAACCCAGCAGCAAACGACAGTGAGTGAAACGATGGTGTCTTGCATTTGACACTGTAAATAGGACCTGGTGTTGTAGCACTGAAATCAGGAACACCACCATGCCTCACCGGGGACCTGAGCACAGGAGATGGGGTCCCAGCCTGTAAGTGGACTGTGGTCATGCTCAAATACGCCAATGACAGACAGAAAAGAACCTAAACCCCACAGCATAGCCACGCCAAACATTTATTTGGCTGTATAATCACATTTTGCCTCGTTACTTACAAAGGGGCATTATAACGCAAACATTAAGCTTTACTAAGTCATTTAGAGCAACTCGCAAACCGCCAGCCCGCCCACTCTGCCGTCCTCTGCTCCCGCTGATGCTGGGAGAGATCCAGAATAACCCATCTCAGTAGAAATTTGCCACTCTGAAAGGCACCAGCGCAAGTCACAGATTTTTCTGGCTTCGGTTTGGATGCAAACCCAGGACTTGTTCATCGTACCTCAGGGTACTTCGCATCGACTTTTAATTAAAAACCTCCTCGCCGTGCCAAAGCGAACTTCCCGCGTTCGGCGCCCGCAACGCATCGCTCCGAAAAACCGCGACGTTACACCTACAGCGTGAAGAACACGCACAAAATAAGACCTGCCTGTAAAATCTCCTCCTCTTCCACAAACTCCCTCTCTCTGCACTGCCCCAATTGACCACGGCGCAAAAAAACCAACGACCCACGGTCAAACCAAGATATTCTTGGGAACGAAGGGAGGCTGGTAGGGTGGTTTTTGAAGGCAAGCCAGGGAATATTCTAAATGGGGGACGCGCGGCGTGTTTTAACGGCTGTGATAATTCTGCATAAAGAGATGTTAAGGATCTAGCTCCTTGCTGCAGCATGCCATGTGTCCCTGAATAAAATTACTGCCATGCAGGCTGTTAGCAGAGGAATGCGTAAACAGACAATGTATCCTTGCATCAGTTCCACAAAATGTTGCACAACACAAATGCCTCTCGATGTGTCATTTCCTGCTTGGCCACCCGCCCAGCTCCTGACAGGCAGTCAACAAAAAAAAAAAGAAAGAAAGGAAGAAAGAAAGAAAAAAAATTAAAAAAAAAAAAATACTGAAAGATTTAAAGTTGTTCTACTCCAAAGCACATTCCACCAGCTCCAGACTTATCCCTCCACCCTCCGCCTTTGAAAGAAAAGAGGGAGAACTTCCTAAAACCTGTTATGGTTTTGAGCCGAGGAATATCAAAAATCTCGGTCGCTTTCTCCGCGTTTTATAAGCCGGGTCGGCCAAACGGTTAACGCGGAGGCTGAGCAGAACCTCTCGCCGGCTTCTGCAGCGTGCGCAGACAAAAAGGCGATGTTTGCTCATACCTTGCATCACGTGTGCACCTTGCAAGCGGAGAAATATTCGGGAGCTGAACGGAACAGGGCACTTTTCTCCTGCCGAAATGCTTCATTCCAAAGCTCAGAGCTACTTTTCCATTCAAGCTGATAAAGAAACTTCTGGTCGGTGACTTTGGAGACTACCTTTAATTAGAGACGAACTAAACCAGGCAAAATACAAAAATATATAGATTTCTTCTCCCTGTTTCCTCAAGATTGCCCTCCTGCGCTTCTACCAAAAGTAGCCGAAAAGGAGGACATTTCTCCTATTCAAAAGTACCAATATGGAAGAGTAAATTATTAATTGTGTTTGTAAGGAGATAAGGCAAAAGCATTAAAGACGGGCTTAGGTAAACGTTTTGGGGGGTGGGGGGGGTATTCTGGTTTTTCTTGTTCTTTCAATTCTTTTACAGTGGTATCTTGTTATGTGTCAGTGAGTTATGATCTCATGACAAGTTATTTCTCCGGAAAACTTTTTCCAGCCCTCCCAGCTGAAAGGCAGCTCTGCCAGCTGAGATGCGCATAAGGTAGAGGTTTTCTACTGCATATGAGGAGGAAAAACATATTTGCAGGATTTCCCAATGATTCCCAAAGATCTCATACAGCCCCGTCTCTTGACTCCTTCACTCAGAGTGCAACGTGCTGTGTCAATCCAGCACAAAGACTGTGCAACGCAGCAGGTGTAACGGATGGTAATCCAGACAGACTCAAATAGAGAGTTAAAAATAAATCTTTTGCAAGCTAAAAATCACCAGAAGACCTTTTCTCACGTAGAAATAGGCAGGCTTTCCTAACAGAGCAACCTGACATTACCGTCTCTATTAAAACCTTTTAAAATAAACACAGAGAGGCAAGGCAGCAAGCTTCTACAAGCCGATGTTTCGTACGACTCAACGCCACTTGCATTTAAGAACCTGACTTTCTGAAGTGCTGAGCATCCAAAACACCAACCGGACTCGCCGCGTGCCACGGCTGCTCGGCACCCTCGAAATCAGGCTCTAAACGTTCGTGCTATCTGTCGCGGGTATCGCTGCCGCTGGAAGGGAGGCAGCGTTCGCTCGCTCGAGTCGATTTGCCAGCAGAAGGTCAGAGCGCCTCGCCTAAAAACAGGCCTTACAAATTCACGATCTGCATGCAGCATGATGTCACGTCTTAAAATGATAAGCTGGCAACAAAGTAAATGACATTCTGTAAAGATGTGCATGATTTTATGTGTACGCTACTGAGAATGAAGGTTCTAATAAGTCATCGGTTGTGTTCCTTTAAAGGGAAGTTTTATAACTGAGATGAATCACAACTGCAAAAGATCAAAGTTAAAAAACATCAATGATGCCATGGGGTACTTTTTAATCTTGTAATGAATGATGATCATGTGCTCTTATGAAGTTGGTCCAACTGCCAACGCCAGATGTGTATATTAAGAAAAAAGTTGTTTGTGATGTGACAGCTCTGGTTGAGCTGCCAGAGAGAGAAAAACTAGGATAACATGCCTGAGATGTCGAAGTGAAATACAGATCCTGGCAGAGAGGGGCACTATTTGCCGATACATAATTTGTTAAGAAAAACACATTTGCTATCAGAGACGCTTGTTAACTTGAACTCCTTATTGCCCCCAACCACCTACTTTTCCTTTTGCAACGTAAATGCCAGATACACTTCTTGAGTGATTACTACCAAACAGTAATAAATCTACATGAGTGCAGGGGCTCTTAGAGGGAGACAGTCAAATTCCCACAGTACTTCATGAAACTCCCACATTATCTCTTCCAGAGTGATGCTTTCCCTGAAAATTCAAATTTAAGAAGTCATTCTAGATGTATCATAGAATCATAGAATCATTTCAGTTGGAAGAGACCCTCAGGATCATTCAGTCCAACCATAACCTAACTCTAGCACTAGACCACGTCCCTAAGAACCTCGTCTAAACACCTTTTACACCGTAGCCTTGAAAGCATCAGACTGCGATAACGGACCTTGCAGAACCAAACAGGCCCTGGAGCAGAGCTTCAGTAAATATTTAGCCAAAACACTGAAATTCAAGCGGGCATCCAAGCTCAAATTTGGCTTTAAAAAATAAAAAAATTAAGAAACATAGAGCATTCCCAGCTCCAGCTATTCAATGAGAATAGCAGATAGGTATCAAAGAAGACTGCCTTACAGCTCTAAACTAAGGAAGTCCAGCAGAACTCGAAAATCTTAAGTTATGTGAACACAGCCTCACTCTTAATGCTCTGACCAACAAAGTGTTCAGTCCCAACGCAAGCAGGTTCCCTTCCCATGCCACACAGAGCAGCCCACGCTGTTCTCCGCATCATTTTCAAGCCGCTCTGCTCTTCCACAGTGTCCTCTAACGGGAGATTTCCACTTTTGTGGACGCCTCAACGCACGGAAGCAGCCGCCAAATGGGAATGGCTAAATAATACGTAACTTCTTCCCTGGTTTTTAGTCCATGAAAGCAGTTTGCCCGGCATCTCCGAGTAAGCTACACGGAGCCTGAGCTGCAGGTGAAAATTAAAAACTGGAAATGGTTCAGCTCGGGAGAGAAGACAGAACAAAAATGCCCTCGCTGTGACAGACGGACAGCTCAGCTCTGAGCAGGTAGCAATACAAGCATCTACGGAATGAAATCTATCCGTGGCTACTTGCTTTTTTTCCTATCTGTTGTTGACGGTGAAACTCTACAGCCTGGACAGTTCTTCCAGAAGGGATTTCAGCTTCCATCTCTCAGTGTAAGAGGAGGTGACGCTGCAGCGTGTATTAGCACGAGAAATACTTCACTGCGTGAATTTCCTAAGTCTTTCTACTCCGTCTGTTTTCGCGGTATTTTAAAGAAAACTCCACAAAAGCTCCTTAAAGGTCTCATTTGTATGTGCAGATCAAAGGCAAAGTAATTATTTGAGAGGCTTCCATTGTAGAGATTTTTTTAATGTGGTTATCCATTGAATGATTCTTAATCTCTAAATGTAATTTAAATACAGCTATATCTGGTTAATCCAATCCATTTTAAAAGAGTTGTTCTAGTTAGATTAAGAAAAAACTCCAGAACTGGCTCATCGGTGATACCCGTACGATGTGAGACTGGTTACTGGCTAAATGTCCTAGACAGAGACAGCCGTATAAATCCTGGTGGATTAACCAGACTCGACTGTATCTAAAAATAAGTGCTACCCATAAAACTGCTAGAACATGACAAGACAAAATTCCCATACAAATATAGCCAGCGAGCACTGCAAATACATCCTTAGTGAGTCAGGAAGGTGCATCGCTATAAGGTAGACACGCTGAGTGAAAATCTGCTGGACTATGTTTAAATAAAACGTATGTTCTGTGCACAAATAAGAAACAAAGACCATGCTGTTGATATACTGGGGTTTTTATCTTTCTTTGGCCCTCAGGGGTCTATGATAAGTCCATAGCTGAAAACCAATTTCAGGTATGATGAGATTAACCAGGTGCATTAATTATCTGATGGCAAAAGAATTTAAGGGCAAACAAAAAGGCACTATATTATATATTTTCTCTCTGCGCTAGGGCTGACCCTGAAAGATCAGCCTCCTATTTTGTTCTAAAAGTCTTTAGCTGGAAACTTACAGGAGTTCAAGGAATCCGGCATGTTGCAGGATTGTATCTATTATGCCTAAATCAGATTATGTATAAATATAGTGGGTTTAGTTCTCACTTACACTGACAGATAATGTATCAAGACCTTGATGTGAATGAGAATGAGGTTCTTGATTGCCCAAATTCAGCCAAGCACTTAAGTGTGTGTTTAATGCAAGTATGTGTGTGGTCCAATAGACTCCAAATTAAGCATGCGCTTACATATTCTGCTGAGCGAGAACCAAGGCTTGACAAAGATATATATTTCATTTACGGGTCTCTGTTAAACAAAATTAAGCAGACGTTAAGTGCAAAAATAAGAATATAATACTCACTTCTTGGCTCCCTTGGCCCATCCACTGTAACCTTTATAGCTCTGTGGTATGTAGCGACTTGGGGGGGATTTGTCAGGACAGTTATTGTCAAAGTAAAGCTCTTCCCTACAAAGCAAAAAGAACAACAAGGAATGAGTGATTACAACATGAAAACAGTCACACGCATGTTCAGTAAAGAATCAGAGACGTTTAAAATTATTCCCTGTCGTTACCACAATCGTGAAAATTAAAAACATAACTGACCATAGGAGTTTTCCTCCCCTTCAGTTTTACTCTATGTCAAGAATATGTCCATGTGTTGACAATCTAAATGTTCCTTATTTAATAATGGGTCATCATACAATGACAGAACAAAAGTGATTCACTGCTGAGGACAAGCCAAATTCTTTGCTGTATTGAAAGTGGTGTAAATCCAAAGCAAGTCAGATAATTTAAAAATTTACTCCAGTTTCGCAGCTGTGTGACAGAGAGCAGAATGTGGCCACATGTTATTTACTTCACACAGTTTTATCATTTCATTTGTTTGACTTGACTACAATAAGATGAGGAAAGAATATATTTTCCTTCTGGGAGTCATTTTAACGGGGAATCAGTGTCTCCTGTCCTTCATATGCCAGGGGTAATATGATGATATCATTATTACTGGAACAGATTTTCTTCCCTACATCTATTCCATCTACGAAACACTAAGAAAACCCCCAACTTTCCTGTGAGGGTGAGAAACTGCTTTGTGCACGTACGTTGCTATCGTAAGTCTGCATCTTTCTTTTTCCTTTTTATTTTTTCAAAGTTCGAGTCCGCGCGGAGATTGCGCAACATCATCTGGAGCCTTTCGCTGAATGAAAAACGTTAAAAAAAAAGGCAAGAAAGCAAGAAAAAGAAAGGGAGCTGCCTGCGCCTGAGCGCACATTCTCACAAGGCGCTGGCCCCCGTTCGGGAGACTCACTGACAGTTGTAATCTGTTAGATATGCAACGGTTACTCACGTCAGATAGTCAAAACTGAAAACTGTTTCAAGACAGGAAAAGGTGGGCGTACAACAGTGACTCAATAAAACAGTCAGCAATCTTCGGCCTTCGTGCTCATTTAAGCTGCTGCTTTACCAGACGCTTAAAACTCTCTTTTTGGTTTTTTCCTTCCCCCCCCCCTCCTCTCCCTGTGTGTATACGTGCATTTTTGTTGCTGGGGCTTTTCCTCTTGCTGAACTCTGAAGGCTTTCAATCAAGACGCAAATCTTAAACGATACGTAACAGCGCAAACTTAATGTAGTGGGTTGGTTTTTTTTTTTTCTGAGCTTAATATAGAACAGCTTATATATAAGGCATAATATAGAACAGAGCTTTGGCTGTCAAATCTAGTAATAGGACTTTCTTTCTGCTCCAAGTCGTATATCCCCCAAACCTGCCTGAGACACGCATCATTTATTATCAGGAGTGCAACTTCAAACTGTCTAGGCTATATTTTTCACAAACTAGAATGTGACAGGGACTTTTTTTTTTTTAAAAAGGAAATATAACTGTCATTTAGAGTAAAACGGTTTTCCAGGTGTTGCTGCGCTCCAGCTGTGCCCACCTCTCTGACAGATGCAGCTTGGAGGGGAGATCAGGACCCTGGCAAAGGTGCCAAAATCTCAGGAGGCTGAATTCTGCCTCGGTGACCATGCACGGATGAAGGTGGTTTTCCCCGGAAAAAACCTGATTATTTCCCAGATCTTTCAATAATGATCATTGCAGGAGGAGTCAGGTGTATGTAGGACGTCCGGTGTCTGTCCGGTCCTGCCCATACACCATCCCCAGAGGTAAATTGTGTGTCCTGCCAGCACCAGCGTGTGCGTAGGTGACCGTCAGATACGCAGCGACAGCCCTGATGAAGCACAGGGCGCCTCCACACCTGCTTGTTTAGAGCTGAAAATGCCCGTGCCTTTTATTCCTCTCCAAGTAGGAATTCAGGCTATTGCTTGGATCCATATAAATTCACCCAGGGCAGGTTTAAGGCCTCTTTCAGCGCCAGCCTACCATGTCAAAAAGTTCTGGCTATGAAATTGTGCGATGACGCCATTCAGACCACAGACACACATACGAAACGGGTAGATTATTGGTGACAAAGATACTAAAGGGATTTTCCGTGCACCTTTGAATGAAGAATTTGGCTTTCCAGCGCTACCGTTCTATTTACATGCCAAATCAGTAAAAAAGTCTACCACGACTAAAAAATAACCCCACAAAATATCCTGTTTTTGAGACCTTGTAAAATCAAGTCTGCGAGATTTTCTGCACTAAATATATCTCAACAGCATACAATAAAAATGTACTCAGTATCTAGAGATACATTTCGACCTGGCCTGTGAGCACTTTGAAATTATCACCTCAACCAGCCTAAGCTGAACAGGTAAGGAGCTAATCTGAACGGGAAACTGGTTTTGTTCCCTAACTGGGATTCTACCAAACGGCAGCATTAACGCAGTAACACCGATGAAGCTCCACGGCGCTCAGCAAACACCACATCACTTCATCACGGGGCCCTCAGGTTCCAGAGCTTTCAAGAGATGATTTACATATTACAGGATGAAGAACAAAATAAATTTATAAGGCCCCCTGTTTCAGTGATGCTTATGCCTTCCACAGATATTTCACAGATCTCCCTCCTCAGCTACGAAATCCTTTAATGCACTTTTTATCACCTTTCTTTATTGCCTTTAGTCATTTCAACTACCCGTTTTTAGAGGCTAAAGACTAATTGTCGTTCTCTTTTATTAAATTCCCCAGCCAAGCAGTCATCTGGCACTATTGCTTTGGTGTGTCTAAACTGTGCATTCTTTGTTATTCACACATGTGAGCTGACATAGGATGAGATGGGCATACGCTGAAGCACAAGGAAAACCCCAGAAATTTGCTTGAAAGGAGACTCGGCAGCTTGTGCGCGTTGCATATTTTTTCAGTTAGATGCTAATGTGATTAAAGTATCAGGACACAACAAAATTAAGGTTATGATCCTTTGCTTATTGAAGACAGGAATTCTTTCTTCTCTGCGCTGTGGATCGGGGCTTGTAAAAGTGAGCTACCGCCTCGAAACCACACACAAACAACTCCTGCACTCACAGAAAGCGTCCCGGTTACTTATTCTGATGAATCCAGCAAAGGTGCTTAAGAGGAATTATGCAAACAAAAACGTGAAGCTTCTGTCAGCAACATGAATATGCATAAAAATCAAGTTTCTCCATTGAGCCATGGGAAGCAAGAAAAAACGTGGGAGAGGAGGTGAAGTGGCAAGTTGATGATTCAGACTTCACAATCAAATTTAGAGATACAGAGATCAAAGAGCGAGCTGTTTAGAAAGATGTAAATCTAAAGTTGTGAACAGGTGTGGATTAGTTTCTCGCCACCGAAAAATGATTTCTTTATTACTTTATTTTTCCTGTTCTGCTTCAAGACCTGTACCTAGCGATATTTGTATACGTAGGGAGCTTTCTCACTTCTGTTTGCAACTGCTGCTTTCTTTCCCTGCTATTTCGAGCAGAGTTCTAAAAATCTATCATTAATGATAACTCCTTCTCTCCCTCTCTCTCTCTCCTCTCTGTTCTAAGTCTGGGAGACAAGTCTGGACCAATTTCTCCATCCTGCCTCTGGCAGCAGAATGCAGCATTTCAGATCCTCCACCGAGTCCCGGCTGCTTCAAAGGAAAAACCCTACTTTCTTCCGTTAAGATCATAAGAAATATAGGGGGAGGGGGTCAGCTCTGTTTGGACATAATTACACTTCATCAAAAGAAGCTTTCTTCATCTTCCATGCGTGAAAAGTCTGCAAGCAGTTAAGTCTGTCTTTTTTCTTCCTTTTTTTTTTTTTAAATATAAAAATTGCTATTTGGGAAACTAGCCAAAACTCAGAAAGCCAATATAGTAAAACAGTGCACACCCTTTGTTTTTCTTTGAAGTCTCTTAAATAAATATGTCGAGGGTTTGAAAAGTACACTATCGCTTTTCCATAGATCCTACCCCGATTGATCAGAGAAAAAGTCTATTCCAAGTCTGCGAGACACAAATATAAATTAAACTACTGGAACCAAATTTTAGGAGGTTTGTGTTTGTATGTGTCTGTAGCCGTATCTGCTGAGGCTTTAGGCCCTCTATTTCATTTCCTACGCTTTAATAAAAAGTATATATCACAGGTTTCAAATGAAATGCACAGATCAGAAGCAGTACATCACATTCCAGTTCTTTTTCAGCACTACTGAAAGGCCGATACGCTACTGAACTTTTACTGTAAGGCAGCAGTAGTGATGGAGCCAGAGAACTTTCAAACCTAATCCATCAGCAGAATAACAGAGCAGACTGTCTTTTTTAAAGAAAGCAAGACAAATGGAAGAGAAAGGTAACACCTTATCCAAAAGGGCAATGAACTCCATATCGCATTACTTTTGCAATAGTTATTCTGTATTTCAAGTTACTCTCTACTATTGATACTTTTCTAGTTGTAGAATGATAAAGAGAATCGTTGGTCAGGTCGCTAAGATAAAAAAATGGCCACTGCAAGCTGCGCTTATGGAATCACTTTCACAAAGCACTTGTAAAAGTGTGTGGACTGATTTAGACTATCTAGGCCTCTCTCTTACATTTAATTTTTTTTTTTTGGACAAATACTCTTACCTTCCTTAAGACAAATTCTAACTGCTTTTTAAAAAATAATACTGTAAAATTAGCTTTACTGCTAATTTCCCAACACAGTTTTTCAACTTCTATTGCTTTGTTTTGTGCCATGCAGGGCTAGATTAAGAAATGAATAATTACTCCAAATACAGAAAGGAAAAATAGGCAGGTTGAAGCACTGACTGACACAACAAACCCCTCGGAAGATTTTTGCAGCGAAAACTGAAGTGCCAGCTTCCTTCAAGCTATCTTTTCAATCATTAGCTAAAATTTGAAAGCGGCTACAAGACTTTTAAAGAGGAATTCTTGCAAACTTGCGATGATTACAGAGGCTTTCTATCAGTGCAGTGCAGTTTCCAGATTATAGGAAAGCTCCTAAACAGATGGAAGACAATGACAGCACTCTACATCTTCAAAAAAAAAAAAAATAAATTGAAAGTTACCCTGTCATTTAAAGTAAGGGTTATATTTAGTTCAAGCCCAAGCTCACCAGGAATTCATAAAAAGTCAACCAGTTTACTAAAAAGAAAAGTACAGCTTATTTTCACAGGTCATATGCAGTTTGATTGTAAAGGGCAAGGAAGTCACTAGAAAGCCTTCCACCAATAGCTGAAAGCCTTTAAAGATGTAAGTCCTTAACGAACATAACGTATAGCACATGTGATATGCAAAATCCCCTTAATTATAGGTCGTCTACAACGACTTCAGAAGCAGCTCTATTGCTAAAGGGAATTCTCCGTGGCCTGAGATACACTCGCTGACTCCACATAACCTAGATCACAAATACCCCCATTTCCTTCTACCTCTGCTGACTGATTAAAACAGGGAAGCAGGTCTTCTATGAATCATTTTTCAAAACCCCCGTCTCATAAAAATGTGCAGAGATGAGAGGAGTCAGAAAAACCTGAGAAGCTCTTCACTTGGTTTGCACAAACGCTGAAGTTCGCAAATAAAACACGTGCTCATCCCTCCAAATGCAAGGCCGACAGCAACGTGTTTACAGACTGACGGGTATTTCATTGCAAAGTTTGACACCTAGACATCGGTTTTGCTTCGTTACGAACACGTAAAATGCGGCAGCCTACCTCGTCCACTTCTGCCCACAAATCGCAAGTCATTAAATCTGGCCACTTGGTTCTTCATCACGGCAGAAGCGTTTCGCAGCTCCGCGGAGTAGTTCTCGTCATTCCCAGCCATGACGGTGACCACCGTCCCATCGGGCACTTCTCCTAAGGCCACCACCTGCGAAAAAGGGAAGACGACCACAACTCGTGAAGCCACACGTTGAAAACACGTGTCCCCGTGTCCCCATCCCGGCCACGCTCGTGGCAAAGCTCCGCGGCGGCTCCTCCAGGCCGCTGTGGTGAGGAGTCATGTATTAGCTGAACGCAGAACAAAGTGCCACATCAAACAAAGAAACATCTTGTATTGTCTCCCTTTCTCATAGCCTAAAAGCGAGTTTCTTCTTTGTTGCGTTTCTTCAGAAACACTCAACGGGCTTACGCAGAGTGTATGGTTTAATGCTTCCTAAAGGCCAACTTTGTTCGTAGCAACCAGTGAGCAGCTAGAAAATGTGAGGCACGGCTCGTATGCATAAATTCTACACAGGAGAGCATTTAAATGGCAAGTTAGAAATTACTATTAGCAGCCTTATCACCCACGTTTTGTTCTATAACGCTTCTGTGCTGGTTGCACCCATCTCTCTGACCCCAGAGCTCCTCAGACTTCAAGCTGGAGAGAAATCCCCATCTACCCATCCCAGGAGGGGCACCGGGGGCATCATCAAAGTTCTCCACCCAACACGCCGCTGCGATGGAGCACGTTACAGCTGGAATTCCAGCTCTTCAGATACAATATAAAACAAAGGCTGGATTTCCTCGCAGGCATGTAAATTCTCATAGCGCTCGCAAGAGTCACATGTGGTTAGCGCTGATGCCTCCCTCAAATTCCAGGATGGGTGAACAGAAGATATCAAAGTATTTCTTACGTTTCAGCTAGCTGATAGTCTCACTTTTATGCTTCAGTGGTTGTATAGCGCTCCAACATCTGATTAGATAAATACCACAGAGCAGACAGCTACCGTCTTCTAACTTGAAAGCACCAGGGATACCTACAGTGTTAAAGCACTGTGACTTTTTAAAGTAAAAATAAACAGGAATACTAAGTCACTGGGAAAAAAAAAAATATGCGTGTTTCTTCATATGGGGGAAAAAAGAAAATAATTTCCTTTTGTCCAGTTTGCTAATACTGATGCTGGAAATAAATTTACTATAAAAAAAAATTTTTAAAAAATCAGAAATATTGCATGGCTGAGCTTGAACTTGAAAAAAATACAATCTTGAGATACAAAGTCTCAAAGTTTCCCTTACAATTTCTACCAGTTTACATGGCCAGATATGACTTTTTATATCATTCAGAGTAATTTATTCTGTCTCCTGAAATGTATATTACATTTTGTCATAAGCCCTGCTCGAAATGTCTTGCCCATAAATGGTCCTGTCTGAAACTAATAATTGCAGGTTGCACTGTAATACTAATTAAGTGGAAAAAATGAGGAATTCTGAATATATAGGGAGAGCATTATGTGCACTGTACAATGTTTCTCTAAAACAACAAAAACTAATGACAAAGGTATAAAAACCCCAGAAAATATTTAAATTAGAGTATATTACTGAAAATTATAGCTCATCTTATTTAAAAGAAATACCGAAGAGAAAGAAGAGAGCAAAGCTGTAACGCTGTATAAAGGATCTACCCTGGCGCTTCTCTGTTTTTCCATAGAACGCTGGGTAGTACCACCCAAAACTGAAACCTGGGTTTTGCCACAGAACACTGTGAGGTCTCTGCCTTTCAAGCAAAGATTTTACCTTGAAGTGATATGAACGTCCCTGAACATAAAAACACAGGAACTACCGTTGCGGATAAGATCTGAGGTCCCATTAGCTCACTAACAGCAACCAGGTCTGACGGCTTCAAAGCAAGGTGTCAGGAATAATAAATAATAATCAAATAGCAAATAATCATCTGATGAACAGATTATAGAGCTGATTCTAACCCTTAATAAATAGAGATTGGCTTGAAATCTAAAGGACGGAGCTTGAGACAACTTATAAAACACTCCCCAGCCGGCGGTAGAAGGCGTTAACTCTGGACAGTCTCGCCACGCACATCAGCATCCAGGGGAGTTGCAACCTCTGCTTTTTACATCTCGTGAGACGACAGCGAAAGAAATCACATAAGCTCCCAAAATGCAAAGAAACCGAGGGCACAGGAGGAAGCGTGAGCCTGCCAGGGGCCTCGGCAGAGGGGGCGAAGTGACGGCGGCCCCGGCTCACCTCCTTCCCCCCAGGTAACCAGAGCTCGGCAGCGGCATCACCTCCACGTCTCGACCCCGTCTCCCAAACACGGGTACGGCTGGTGCCACCCGAGCAGGAGGGAGCGAAACCCCTTGCAAGGTCCCCCCTGTCGCTTTTTAGAGCTTTCCTCCCTACCCTTTCCACTCAGTTCAATTCGGCAGCTCAGACATCAGCCCAAAACCGCACGAGCGGCCGTGGGAGTCGCGGGGTTGATGGCACCTCATTGAGAACTGCAGAATTGCTGAAAAGCACGGGCTTTCGGAGGCGGCAGGATTCAACACCGCTATTCGTCTCATCAGAAGACCGAAGGAAAAGACAAGCTGAAATCAGAGGTGAAAATTAAAACTTTGGCTGATAAAGTCCTGCTACACGGAAAGGTCCCCTGCTATGCAACAGGAGTAAAACGCTTGTTCTTTTCACAGTTTCATACTGTGTCCCCGTGAAATATCAGAAGACGATTGCACACACACATAACAGAATCGGTTATAAAAAGCTTTGCAAAACAACTTTGAAACCTGGAGAAATACATATCATTCTAAGAATTTTTAAAAGCAATTTTACATACTGAAAGACTATTGCAATGCACCTTGATTTGGTAACTTTATGTAATGTGTCAATCAGAAATTATTTCAATATCCTTAGAAAGAAGATTGTAAGCGCACTGTGAAATGAATAAGTACTGCGTAAAAAAATAAAGATTTAAAAAGGAGCTACAGTGCACATTCCTTACCTCTTCTTCAAACTATTTCAGAATCTTTATTTTCCTTATTAAACTACCTACGCGTTTGGGTGATTAAAGGTAGATTTTGCTTTTGTTTTGTTTTTAGCTAAAGCTCAAAAAGGTGCACCAAGTCAGACGAAGCCACAAAATAAAACCAAACCGATTCTTTACAAGTTGAAAATAACTATGTATTTTTTTGCATAACACAATTCTCGTCTGGTTAGGCAACCTGTTTGCCCAGTTTCGGTCCAGTGGGATTTGAACTGGCCAAAGCATGTACCCTAAGGACGGAAGTTACGAGCGCGAAGCAAACCTGATATACAACAGCGGGTACTAAGACTTTCTGCAGAGTAAAATGCTTGTTGAGAAAAGAAAAATAACTAGTGTACATGCTAAATAGCTCCTCTCAAACATTGCTATCTCCCACTTCAACAAGTTTTCTTGCAAAACACTGAATTCAAACAGGCTCTGCATGTAAAATCTTCCGTATTGAGAATGCCTTTTCCAGAGATTGCCAAAAGAGCATCTGATACCGTTAAAAATATTTTAATGTTCTGTAACTTAAAACAGAATAAGCGATTTGCGCTACTTTTTCTTTCAAAATATACATCTGGGCTGACAATTTATACAGCAGGTTTCAGCTTGAAGCTATTTAAAACAGCTGAGTTATAAACTCCGAAAATTGGGGTTTGGAGTGGAAACGCTGACAGACCCTTAACTACTGCGGTGCTACTGGGGAGAGGTTTTAGACTTCACGTCCCTTCTTTTTCCCATCTTTAGGTCCACTGAGGCTCTTTGCTTCTATCAGCATCGCACAGAAGCCACTTGTAACATCTAACGTGGCAATTTGGGTCTTTACGACTTTCAGTGAAAACTCCCCGGACAGACACAAACACAGGGCCAAAATCTGACCAAATTAAGTCCTGCTGGCTATTAAGAAGTGAATATGATTTGGGCCCAGGTGCACAATACCTATTTATTTCATGCTGGAATATCACTAGATAGCCAGAGCTATGTTAATAGGTACATGTCTAATACTCTTCCCCTCCAAACCAGCTTGCATTAACAATCTTATTAGTTAGTACACTCAACACAGACTCCCTCCCCAGTGCGTGTTAACATTAATACTTAAAATTCAAATTAATACTAAACCTACATTATTTCAAAAAATTATAATCAAACCCAGCACTGTTTATAACATACCTCCTCTCCTGCATATGATTTATATCTGTTGTGCTTTTTTTTAAAAAAATAGAACAGTGCTATATCCAGAGTACTTTTTAACTAGAGATCTCTGCGAGAGAATTATGACACACTTAACACACCACTCAAAACATTATCCTCAGCATATTATTTATTCCTAATAAAACTTCAAAAAGTGTGTTTTCTGTGAGCTATTTTACTTTCAAGTTATTGTTTGGCTGAGATTTCTGTAGCCCAAATATGTGTTTTTTTTTTTCTTTCTCAGAGATAATTCCCATTCTGTTATATCACAGTCAAGTGCAGCTTCTTTGGTCTAGAAGTACTGGACAGCTGCATGCAAATTACATTTGAAACATGAAATACATTTTTTTAAGTGGTCAAAATTATTACAGCTCAGTTTCAAATTCGTTCACCGGTAAATAAGGGTGTGTGTATCTTCTAGATTTGAAAAAGTATGCATTGCATACTGCGTGTGAAAACACAGATGCACCCACAGCGGAAGGCTGCAAGGGGCAATGCATCCTCCTGATGCATCAGTAAATTGGTCATATCTATACCTCCCTGTCAGCAATCGACTATAGGACCCAAATATATGACATGTGTAAATATATATAGATAGATAGATACGAACACAAAAAGGTTGGGAAATGCTCTAAAGCTTTTTCTATCCTTTTATCATTCTCATTGCAGTAATATTCTAAACACTTTAATATTTAGTTTAGATCTTTCCCTTATTCTAATGAACTGCGACCGCATCCTTTGAATTGCTCTGAGGTAGGAGAAGGCTCAGACATTTCAAAAGAAAACAGCAGCGTGAGCATGATAATCTACGGGCTCTCGCGTCCCTTCTATAAAGAGCAACTATAATACCAACTTAATCCAACGCTCAATTAAATTATAATCACAATTGTCTGAAAGCTCCTCCTCCTCCTCACCCCGCAGCTCCTGTGAATCAGAAGCGCTGTGACCCACACCTACAGCCTTGGAGAGCTACGCCGAGCCACGAAAACAGCAGACACCCCATTTTTCTGCCACTTCTACTTAGTCTGACCGAGGGGACCCGCACGGCCCCGGGCAAAGGGCTCCTCTGCAGCTCCAGGCTCCCCAGGCTGCATCGCCCACGCAAAAGCACTTTAGTCAACTCTAATCCGCACCCCCATTACATTTTTGAAGCAAAGCTTCACCTCTACCACCAGTCACTTTAACTCCAGCTCATTTAACCACTTCTACTAAGTTTTCCTGGACAAATCGCCGTGATAACACGGCTAGCAATAGGGAAACACAAGAGCGAGGCAACTTTCTGGAAACGCGCTGGGTGAGACCGTTTCCAAACTCTTCTACCTTTTGAGTGATTTCCAACTGCTTCATTTTTCATATCGTGGGTGTGGGAGCAATGGGCCCATCGTAGGACCACCCCATCCCAGCCCCAACCCCACACCCCGCTCAGGAAGGTGCCCTGGGACCCTCGAGCCGTCACCCACTCCCTACCAAAGGAGCAACAAGTCCAAGGGGAACGCTTTCAAATATTGCAAGGGGAGGAAAGGGGCTCGCTTCAAAGCTTGTAATTATTTTAAAAAAACTTTTCCTCTCATTAGCACACCACGGGGATGCAGACAGAAAAGTAAAAGCAGCATCCCCGGTGCAGGTTGAGGTGGTATTTATAATTTAAACGTGCAAGCCCCGCCAAGGAGAGCATCTTTAGGCCAGACACTTCCTTGCTTGTCCACCAGGAGAAGTGGAAGGGTCCCGATCCGCCCCCCCACCCAAGGAGTCCTGTCCCCCCCTTCCCAGCCCCATCCCAGCCCAGGTTGTCTCTGGGGTAAGGGGTCAAAGCCCCTGTTCCCCCCCACATCAGCACCCACAGCCTGATGCCCGCACCCCAGCACGCTTCGAAACCACCCCAAATCTCCCAGTCCTACCCCCGGGAGCAGGGAGGGAAGCAGGGGCACCCCCGAGGGCGAGGTACGAGGTTTCTCAGTGAGGGGCTACAACACACACATACTTTGCACCCCCACAATGAGCTTCGGCCGATGGGTGAATCCCCCTTTCCTCATGGAGGGAAAGCATCAAAAAAATATCCCAAGAGAGGGGTCTGTGGGAGGGAGGGGGTGTCTCTGGGGATGCTGCTGGGGGGGGACAGGGTGCCCAGGAGATGCTGGGGGGGGACACGCCGGCACTGCCCCGCGGGGATGGAGATAACGGGATGGGGTGCAGGCGGGAGGGAGAGGGCAAGGGGGACATTTTTTGGGGGGGGGGAAACGGAGCCGCTGTACGGGTGAGGGGAGCACAGCAGGCACTGCAAGGCGGGAGGGCAGAGCTGGCATTATGGGGGGCGCAGGAGGCACGGGGGGAGACACAGCGGGACGGAGGGGGAGCACAAGATGCTTCGCAGGACAGGGGACACGGGAGCCACTGCAGGATGGGGGGGTGGTATAGGAGGTATGGGGGGGTATAGGAGGCACTGCGGGGGGTGCACAAGAGGAACTGGAGTGCGAGAGGGGGCGAGGACGCTTCTCAGGACAGATGGGGACACAGGAAGCTCCGCAGGATGGAGGGCACAGGCTGGTGTGGGACAGGGGGGCAGGCACCGCAAGACGGGGGTACAGGAGACACCGCAGGTCGGGGACGGGATACAGAAGTCACTGCAAGGGGGGGGGAGGTAGGGGGGGGTACAGGAGGCATTGCAGGACTGGAGGGGCACAGAAACCCCTGAGGACTGGGGGAGCACAGGAAGCACCGCAGGACTAGGGGTGTAGAGAAGGCATTACAGGACTGGGGGGGCACAGAAGTCTTGGCAGAATGGGGGGGACACAGGGGCACTGTAGGACTGGGGGGCAGGGAAACCTTTGCAGGACACAAGGGGCAAAGGCGGCATTGCAGGACTGAGGGGGCACACGAGGCACTGAAAGACTGGGGGGGGGCAAAGGAGGAATTGCAGGAGTGGGGAGGGGGACACAGAATTAATTGCAGGCTGGGGGGGACAGAGAAGCCCCTGCGGGCCGAGAGGGGGCACAGGAGGCTTTGCACGAGTGGGGAGGGGGCACAGAAGGTATTGCAGGATGGAGGGCTGAGAAGCCCTTGCAGGACACGGGGCACAGGAGGCATTGAAAGACGAGCAGGGGTGGGGGACACAGGAGGCACTGCAGGACTGAGTGGGGGGCACGGAAGGTATTGCAGGGCCCGGCGAGTAGGA
>VWYH01003484.1:46264-56803 GCA_013399365.1 Pampusana beccarii | reverse complement strand
CCCGGCCTGGCAGCTAAAGAGCCACCCCCGCTACCGCAGAACCGGACTCGCCCCCTGCCAGGGCCTCCCCTGGAACCAAAGCGTCCGCCACGGCCTCTGCCTCGGTCGCCCCTGCGGAAGAGAAGAGGGAGACGGTGTCAGAGGAGCGGGAAAGCGGGGGCTGCCCTGCGGGGGCTGCCCTGAGGGGTCCCCCCCGCCGCCCGCGCAAGGCCCGGGCGCCCCCCCGAGCGGCCCCGCCGCTTCCCCGCGGGCTCCGGCCTCGCCCCGGGCACTCCCTGGGGTCCCACCCCGCGGAGCGGATCCCCCGGCCCGGTCCCCCCGCCCGCGCACCTCATGGTTCCGCCGCTCCGAACAATGGAAGCCGCCGCTGAGGAGACCCCGGCCGGGCTGCGCGCTCAACACCCCGCAACAACCTGTCCGCCTATTGGTTGGCGTCCCGCGGAGGAACTGCCCACTGGCAGCACGGCGCTGCGAGCCATTGGCTCAGCCAGGCGTCAATCTAAAAGCGGAGGCGGGTGAAAGGCGCCAGTCAGGGCACGCGCTGCGCCGCTGGAGGGGGCACGACGGTCATAAATGGAGCGGCCTGAGCGCTCTGCGCGCATGAGCACACGGCGACGAATGCGCTGTGATACGTACGTAATGAGCGAGTAGGAAGTTTCTCACAGACAGCAGAGTGGCGCAGCGGAAGCGTGCTGGGCCCATAACCCAGAGGTCGGTGGATCGAAACCATCCTCTGCTAGTTGTTTTCTCCCCCCCTTTTGTTCGTTAGTTCCTTAATTAATTACTTTAATTTTTGCTCGCTATTCTGGCGCTCCCTAATGTTTCTCCCTGGCGAAGCTGACCTTTTGCAGCCTCGCAGAGCGCGGTGAGGAGGGGGTTTTGCGGCACGACCAGAATCACGCGTGTCCCCGGGAGCCGCGTCTGGCCCCGCAGCGTTCTGCGTGTATCGGGGTAGGAGCGCCGCGTGTCCCCGAGCGCTGTGCGTGTCCCGAGGACCCCGCAGCCCCGGAGCAGGATGTCCCCGGGGTCCCCTCCCCTTTCCCCCGGGGCTGCCGTGACCGGGACGCGGAGCAGAGCACCCAGGAGCTCCCACGCGTGGGGTAAGAGGTGGCTGAGCCCCCTCCAGGGCGGGACGAGGCTCCAGAGCCACATACAGCTGGGGGGGGAACGCTCCGTGGGGACGAGGGCTGGGGCTGCCCCTGATGAGTTTGTCAGGTCTCAGCCCCCTCCACGGGTGACCGTGTTGCAGGGGTTCGGGGGGGGGAGGTGGCCGCGGAATGGCGTGTCGCGGTGACATCCCCCCACCCACGAGGGGGGGAAATATCCACAACCGCCACCGGGCGGCCCCATCCCACCCTCCATCCCGGTCCTGGGTGGACGCCGTGGGGCGGGCAGGAAGGAGTTAAGGCCGGTGTGGATGATAACGGCCCTTTGTGTCACCGCGGGGGGGGCGGGAAGGGCTCAGCCCCGCCGCGGGGGGAAAAGCCAAAGCCACTCTCCGTGGGCGATGCTGGCGGTGCTGGCCGTGCTCTACGGCGCGGTGACGGTGGCGGCGGCGGCGGGGACAACCGCGCTGACTCTCGCCGTGGTGTTACCCGAGCGCAACCTCACCTACCCGTGGGCTTGGCCACGAGTGGGGCCGGCGGTGCGTTTAGCCACCGCCGCCGTTAACGCCCGGCCTGATTTATTGCCCGGGTTTACCCTCCGCTGGGTTTTCGGGAGCAGCGAGGACCGGCACGGCGTTTGCTCCGAAATGGCCGCGCCGTTGGCCGCCGTCGACCTCCGGCTCGCCCATCACCCCGTCGCTTTTTTGGGACCCGGGTGCGTCTACACGGCGGCGCCGGTCGCCCGCTTCACCAGCCACTGGCGGCTCCCACTGGTGACAGCGGGCGCCGAAGCCCACGGCTTTGACGACAAGCAGGAGCGGTTCAGGCTGACCACCCGTGCCGGTCCCAGTCACCGCAAACTGGGGGAACTGGGCGTGCAGCTTCACCGATGGTTCAACTGGACCCAGCGGGCTCTGCTGGTCTACTGGGACGAGAAGATGGACGACCGGCCGTACTTCTTCGCGGCCGAGGGGCTGTACATCCAGCTGCCCACCCTGCGCAACCTCACCGTCCTGGACATCGCCTTCCACGACGACGGCAACTTCTCCTTCATCATCCAGGAGATCAAGCAGAAGGGACGCAGTGAGTGCCGGCCCGGGGGTGACACGGGCGGGGGGCTCGGCGTGCGTGGGGGACGGGGCGGTTTGTGGGTGGGTGCAGCTCCATGTGGGTGTGCACGGCTTTACGCGGCTGTGGAGGTGTGTTTGCGAGGGTACCCGGGTGTGCGTGGCTGTGTTGGGGTGAGCACGCACCGGGCAGCTCTGCATGGGTGTGCATGGCTGTACATGGGTGTGCATGGCTGTACACGGGTGTCCATGGCTGTATACGAGTGTGCACAGCTGTACATGGGTGTACATGGGTGTGCACGGCTGTCCACGGCTCTGCATGGCTGTACATGGGTGTGCACGGCTATACACAGGTGTGCACAGCCCTATACAACTCCACACGGCTGTACACGGGTGTGCACAGCTGTCAATGGCTGTACACGAGTGTGCACGGCTGTACACGAGTGTGCGCGGCTGTCCGTGGCTCTGTGTGGCTGTACGCAGCTGTGCATGGCAGTACGTGAGTGTGCACAGCTGTGCACACATGTGCGTGGCTGTCCAGGACTCTACGTGGCTGTACACAGCTGTGCACAGCTGTCCGGGGCTCTGTGCACAGCTGTACATGGGTGTGCACGGCTGTACATGGGTGTGCACGGCTATACGTGGGTGTGCATGGCTGCCCATGGCTCTGTGCAGCTGTGCACGGCTGTACATGGGTGTGCACGGCTGTACATGGCTGTGCATGGCTGCCCATGGCTCTATGCGGCTGTACACGGTTGTGCATGGCTATACATGGGTGTGCATGGCTGCCCATGGCTCTACGCGGCTGTACACGGCTGTACACGGCTGTACATGGTTGTGCACGGCTATACATGGTTGTGCACGCCTGTACACGGCTGTGCGTGGCTGTCTGTGGCTCTACACGGCTGCTCACAGGTGTGCACGGCCCCACACGGCTCCCCACGGGTGAGCACGGCTGTGCTACACGACTGTACACGCGTGTGCTGCCCCAACCGCACACCCGGCCCCCCGGCCCCTGCAGCTGCTCCCGCCAGAGCCGTCCCGGGTGGCACCGCGGCTCTGGTGCCGGTGGGGCTGGCGCTGGCTGGTGGCGTCCAGCTGTCCCCGGCCTCGCCATCTTGCTGCTGAGCCTGGGTGGGGGCTATTTTGGGGCGCCCACGGTCCCGGGGGGTGGCGCGGCCGTGCCCCACGCTGAGCAGCACCCTGGGGTCCCAAAGGTGACCGTGGGTGGTGGGCGCAGGCGGCACCCGCGGGGTCACCACGAATCAATCTCTGCCGGCGATCTGGGCCACGGGGAGGAGGAAACGGAGTCGGGAAAACAGGAAACCTCGGCCTGGCGCCCGCGGCGAGGGCAGAGCCGGGCAGGGCACGGCGGGGCCGGAGTGGGGTTTGGGACCCCCCGCTCCCCGGTGTCAGCCACCCCCAAAACACTCAGCGGCACGATCCACCGTGTGCCCTCTCCCTGTGACGCGTTCACCGGGACCCCCGGGGCGCTGGGCCGGGGTCTGGGGGTCCCGCGGGACGGGGGTCTCGGGGTGCCATGAGCCGTCTCGCCCCGCGCAGTCGTCTACGTGTGCTGCGCCCCGGAGACGCTGCGGGAGCTGCTGCTGCAGGCGGAGCGCGAGGGGCTGACGCGCGGCGACTTCGCCTTCTTCTACATCGACATCTTCGGGGCCAGCCTGCAGGGCACCCGCTTCCCCGAGCCACAGCGGCCATGGCGGCGCGGGGACCGGCACGACGCCAGCGCCCGGAGAGCCTTCGAGGTGAGCCCGGCACACGCGTGGGGACCCGCAGTGCACGGCACACACGTGTGCACATGCACAGGCACCCACTGCACACGTGTGCACGGGCACCCACCACACAGGTGTGCGCACACACGGGCACCCGCTGCACACACGTGTGCACATGCACATGCACCCACTGCGCACGTGTGTACATGGGCACCCACCACACACGTGTGCACATGCACAGGCACCCACTGCACACACGTGCACATGCACAGGCACCCACTGTGCACACGTGTGCACGGGCACCCACCACACATGAGTGCACATGTGTGAGCACCCACGTGTGCACATGCACAGGCACTCCCTGCACACGTGTGTACGTGGGTACCCACCACACAGGTGTGCACATGCACGGGAACCCACTGTGCACACGTGTGCACGGGCACCCACCACACGTGTGTGCAGGCACCCACCACATGTGTGCACATGCAGGGGCACCCACAGTGCACATACATGCACAGGCACCCGCAACACACGTGTGCACACGCATGGGGAGCCACTGGGTACACATGTGCACATGCATGGGCACTCACTATGCACACGTGTGCACACGCACCCACTATGTACATGTATGCACACGCACACGCACCCACCATGCACATATGCACAGGCACCCACTATGCACACATGCACACATGCATGGGCACCCACACATGCAGGAGCACCCCCCACACACGTGTTCCCACGCGTGCGCCCCCCGGCACGGGCAGCGGGGCCGCGGTGAGGCCGGAGCCGGCGGCCACCGAGGAGGAAGGAAACGCCACGAATGTCCCTGGGTCCGGCGCCGCCTGAGCAGCCGCTGTTAACGCGGCAGCGGAAGCGTGGCAGCCCCCGAGCCGCTGTCCCCTGTCCCAGGCTGTCACCATCATCACCTACAAGGAGCCCGAGAACCCCGAGTACCGGCCCTTCCTGGCGCGGCTGAAGGAGGAGGCGCTCGCCCACTTCAACTTCTCCATGAAGGACGGCTTGGTGGGACATGGGGACAGCTGGGGGGCGCGGGAGGGAGCGGAGGTGCTGGGGGACACGGGATGGGATTGGGGACAAGGACATGGGCGGTGCTGGGGCAAGGGGACATAGGATGGAGCTGGGGATAGGAGGATGTAGGATGGAGCTGGAGCTGTTGGTGGGTATGGGATGGAGCCGGGGACAAGGACATGGGACAGAGCTGGGGATAGGAGGATATAGGATGGAGCTGGAGCTGTTGGTGAGCATGGGATGGAGCTGGGGACAAGGACATGGGATGGAGCTGGAGCTGCTGAGGGACACAGGATGGAGCCAAGGCCAAAGGGACAAGGGGGGACAGGATGGAGCTGAGGCTGCTGGGGACGAGGGGACAGAGGACAGAGCACCCCAGCTGTGCCCCGTCCCCCGAGCCGGCTCCGTGTCCCCAGATGAACTTCATCGCGGCCGCCTTCCACGACGGGGTGCTGCTCTACGCCCAGGCCCTCAACGAGACGCTGGAGCGAGGCGGCTCCGTCACCAACGCCTCAGCCGTCACCCGCCAGATGTGGAACCGCACCTTCTATGGTGAGCCCCGTCCCCATCCCCGTGTCCCCCCATCCCCATCGGGGGCTCCCTGCCGATAACCGACCTCTCCTGCTTCCATGGTGATATTTTGGGGTTGGTGGGATGGAGATTTATGTCCCCAGTGTGTGCCAAAGCCACTGTCCCCATACCCCGGCACAGCCCCCCATGGGCTGGGGTCCCCGGTGTCCCCCCCAGCCCCTCACCCTCCGTCCCCAGGTGTCACCGGCTTCCTGAAGATCGACGAGAACGGGGACCGGGAGAGCGACTACTCCCTGTGGGACATGGACCCGGTGACCGGGGACTTCCAGGTGACCCCTTTGTGGGGGCAGCCGGTCCCGGGGGGTGGTCGGGGGCCCCATCCCACCCGTTTCTCATCCCTCTTCATCCCCCAAGATCGTGGCCAACTACAACGGCACCACCAAGAAGATCCAGATGGTGCCGGGGCGCGAGATCCGCTGGCCGGGCAACGTGGTCCCCTCCGATGTCCCCCCGTGTGGCTTCGATAGCAACAACCCGCTGTGCCGCAAAGGTGAGCGGTGTCCGGGGGGGGACACACGGGTCCCCAGGGCCCCCCCCAGCCCCTCACCGCCCTCCTCTCGCCCTGCAGCCAACCTGTCCACCCTGGAGGTCCTGTCCCTCGTGGTCAGCCTGATCCTCCTGGCCATCACCGTCACCTCCTTTTTCATCTACAGGTGGGGGTGCCGGGGCTGGGGGACCCCAGAGGTGGCGGGTGGGGGGGTGGGGACACACGTGGGGGTCTCACCGTGTCCCCCCGGCGCAGGAAGCTGCAGCTGGAGAAGGAGCTGGCGGCCGAGCTGTGGCGCGTGCGCTGGGAGGACCTGCAGATGAGCAGCTTGGAGAAGCATCTGCGGAGCACGGGCAGCAAGCTCACGCTGTCCCTGGTGAGCACCCAGCCTGGCCCCAGCCCCGGCCGGGGTCGGGGACCGCGCTCACCCCATGGCCCTTCCACAGAGGGGCTCCAACTACGGCTCGCTGATGACGGCGGAGGGGCAGTTCCAGGTCTATGCCAAGACGGCGTATTACAAGGTGTGGGGGCGCAGGAATGGGCGCCCATCACCCTACCGGGAACTCAACACCCCACCAGGGACCCACTGCCCCACCGGGAACCCGCCAGGAACCCACCATGCCCCTGGGAACCCATCACCCCACCAGGGACCCACTGCCCCACCAGGAACCCACTGTACCACTGGGAACCCACCAGGAACCCACCACCCCAATGGGCACCCACCATCCCACCGGGAACCCACCAAGAGCCCACCACCCCAATGGGCACCCGCCATCCCACCGGGAACCCACCAGGAACCCACCACCCCACTAGGAACCCACCACCCCACCAGGAACCCACCGCCCCACTGGACCCCCACCACCCCACTGGGAACCCACCACTCCACTGGTCACCCCGTGTCTCCCCAGGGCAACCTGGTGGCCGTGAAGCACCTCAACCGCAAGCGCATCGAGCTGACGCGGAAGGTCTTGTTCGAGCTGAAGCACGTAGGTGACCCCGCTGGGATGGGGGTGCCCGGCGCGGTGTCCCCAGGGTGTGACAAGTACCACGTCCCACCCTCCCGTAGATGCGGGATGTCCAGAACGAGCATCTGACCCGCTTCATCGGTGCCTGCACCGACCCACCCAACATCTGCATCCTGACCGAGTACTGCCCGCGCGGGAGCCTCCAGGTAGACGCTGCCCCCCACTCCTGGGACCAGCCGTGGCGTGGGGACAGCGAGGTGGTGACGCTGGTGTCCCCAGGACATCTTGGAGAATGAGAGCATCACNCCATCCCACCGGGAACCCACCAGGAACCCACCACCCCAATGGGCACCCACCATCCCACCGGGAACCCACCAGGAACCCACCACCCCAATGGGCACCCACCATCCCACCAGGAACCCACCAAGAACCCACCACCCCAATGGGCACCCGCCATCCCACCGGGAACCCACCAGGAACCCACCACCCTACTAGGAACCCACCACCCCACCAGGAACCCATCGCCCCACTGGACCCCCACTACCCCACTGGGAACCCACCACTCCACTGGTCACCCCGTGTCTCCCCAGGGCAACCTGGTGGCCGTGAAGCACCTCAACCGCAAGCGCATCGAGCTGACGCGGAAGGTCTTGTTCGAGCTGAAGCACGTAGGTGACCCCGCTGGGATGGGGGTGCCCGGCGCGGTGTCCCCAGGGTGTGACAAGTACCACGTCCCACCCTCCCGTAGATGCGGGATGTCCAGAACGAGCATCTGACCCGCTTCATCGGCGCCTGCACCGACCCACCCAACATCTGCATCCTGACCGAGTACTGCCCGCGCGGGAGCCTCCAGGTAGACGCTGCCCCCCACTCCTGGGACCAGCCGTGGCGTGGGGACAGCGAGGTGGTGACGCTGGTGTCCCCAGGACATCTTGGAGAACGAGAGCATCACCCTGGACTGGATGTTCCGCTATTCCCTCACCCACGACATCGTCAAGGTAACAAGGGGGTTCCCGCGGGGTCCCCCGTCCCCACGGTGGGGTTGGGGACACACACCAGGGTCCGACCGCTCCCGGTCCCGCCAGGGAATGCAGTTCCTGCACAACGGGGTGATCGTGTCCCACGGGAACCTCAAGTCCTCCAACTGCGTGGTGGACAGCCGCTTCGTGCTGAAGATCACCGACTACGGGCTGGAGAGCTTCCGCGTGGCCCCCGACGGCGACGACTCCCACGCGCTCTTTGCCAGTGAGCACCCCTGCCCGTGTCCCCCCCAGGGTCCCCGAGGTCCCCACCCACCCTGAGCCCCCTCCCCTGGTGTCGTAGAGAAGCTGTGGACGGCGCCCGAGCTGCTGCGGATGGAGTCACCGCCGGCCCGCGGCACGCAGAAGGGTGACGTCTACAGCTTCGGCATCATCCTGCAAGAGATCGCCCTGCGCAACGGCGTCTTCTACGTGGAGGGGCTGGACCTGAGCCCCAAAGGTGAGCGAGGGGACCAGGGTGGTGGGGCTGGGGACCCGCTGATGGGGATGGTTGGACCAGTTGATGGGTGCTTGGACCTACTGTGATGGGTTGTTGGTCTTGCTGATGGGTTGTTGGACATGTTGATGGCTGCTTGACCAGCTTATGGGTTGTTGGGCTCAATGATGGGTGTGTGGGCTGTGGGTGTGGGGCTGTGATGGATGCTCAGCCCCACTGTTGGGTTATTGGACCTGCTGATGGATGCTTGGATCTCCTGCGATGGGTGCTTGGAACCACTGGTGGGTGGTTGGACCTGTTAATGGGTGCTTGGAACTACAGAGATCATTGAGCGGGTGAAGAGCGGGGAGCGCCCCAGCTTCCGCCCCTCATCCAACGTGGGGTGTCATATGGAGGAGCTGGGCCAGCTGATGCAGCACTGCTGGGCCGAGGACGTCCTGGAGCGCCCCGACTTCAACCAGATCAAGGTCCAGATCCGCAAGTTCAACAGGTGCCTCTGCCTCCCCCAGCCCCGTGGGTGACAGGTGGCCCCAAAAAGGGTCCCCTGGGTGGTTGCTCATGGGTGGGCCAGCTCACGGGTTGTTGGCGTCAACGATGGGTGCTTGAACCTGCTCTGATGGGTGCCCAGCCCCACCGTTGGGTTACTGAACGAGCTGATGAGTGCTTGGACCGCAGATGAGTTGTTTGCCTCACCGATGGGTGGTTGGACACACTGGTGGGTTATTTGACCTGTTGTGGTGGGTGGTTGGACCCACTGATGGGTGGCTGGACCCACTGATGGGTGGTTGGACCCACTGATGAGAGCAGCAGCAACATCCTGGACAACCTGCTGTCACGCATGGAGCAGTATGCCAACAACCTGGAGAAGCTGGTGGAGGAGCGGACGCAGGCCTACCTGGAGGAGAAGCGCAAGGCTGAGGCTCTGCTCTACCAGATCCTGCCCCAGTGAGCACCGGGGGGGGCCCGGCCCTCTGTGCACCCCCCATTGCTGGGCACCCCGAGGTGTCCCCTACCTGCTGGACCCCCCAACGTGGTTGAGGGCTGGGGGTGCTGGGAGGGGCTGGGGATGACCCCCAAACATGGTTCAGGGCTCAGAGGGGCTGGGGACCCCAAGGACCCCCAACATGGTTCTTCAGGGCTAGAGGTGCTGGGAGGGCTGGAGTCCCCAAGGACCCCCAATGTGGTTGAGGGCTGGGGGTGCTGGAAGGGCTGGAGACCCCAAGGGCGCCAAATGTGGTTCTTCAGGGCTTGGGGTACTGGGAGGACTGGAGACCCCAAGGGCCCCCAACATGGTTCTTCAAGGCTTGGGGTACCCAAAGGGGCCGGGGAACCACCCCACAGCCCTGACATGGGCTCCATCATGGCTCAGGGCTGGGGGGGATCCTCAGAAGGACCAGGGACTGGGGACCCCACACCCAGGAGGGGTCAGGGGGCTGCGTGTCCCCCTCACCCACCCCCTGCACCCCCAGCTCGGTGGCGGAGCAGCTGAAACGGGGGGAGACGGTGCAGGCCGAGGCGTTCGACAGCGTCACCATCTACTTCAGCGACATCGTGGGCTTCACGGCGCTGTCGGCCGAGAGCACCCCCATGCAGGTGGTGACGCTGCTCAACGACCTCTACACCTGCTTCGACGCCATCATCGACAACTTCGACGTCTACAAGGTGAGGGGGCACGCGCGTCCGTGCAAACGCACACGCGTGCGCGCACCGCGGAACACGCCGGTGCCAGCGCCATGCCCACGGCGTGTCCCCGGCGGTGTCACCCCCCATCCCCGCCGCAGGTGGAGACGATCGGGGACGCCTACATGGTGGTGTCGGGGCTGCCGGTGCGCAACGGGAAGCTGCACGCCCGGGAGGTGGCTCGCATGGCCCTGGCGCTGCTGGACGCCGTCCGCTCCTTCCGCATCCGCCACCGGCCGCAGCAGCAGCTCCGGCTGCGCATCGGCATCCACACGGGTCAGTGGGGATGGGGATGGGGACGGGGATCCACACGGGTCAGTGGGATGGGGACAGGGGATCCACAGGGGTCAGTGGGATGGGGATGGGGACAGGGGATCCACACAGGTCAGTGGGATGGGGACAGGG